>PISX010000208.1:83206-348206 GCA_004024625.1 Mellivora capensis
AACAAATTTTTATCCCCAGGGGTACATGTCTGTGAATCGCCAGGTTTACACACTTCACAGCACTAACCATAGCACATACCCTCCCCAATGTCCATTACCCCACCCACCTTTCCCGACCCCCTCCCCCCAGCAACCCTCAGTTTGTTTTGTAAGATTAAGAGTCACTTATGGTTTGTCTCCCTCCCAATCCCATCTTGTTACTCATACATAATTTTTGAAAGTAATGTGATAATATTTTAATATTTATCAAAACACAAATGCTTATGCTCTTTGACTCCTCAATTTTACCTCCAGAGAAATGTAATTTTAAAGAGGGTGGTCAGGAAAGGGCTCATTGACAAGCTAAAACATTTTACCTTTTGAAGATGTGAGCCACGCTGATATTGTGAGAAGAACATACCAAGCAAAACACCAAATGCTAAGGTAAGTTGAGAGAAGGTATGTGACAGAAATAATAAGAAGGCTAGCATGGCCTGAGTAGGGGGGTAGAATATTGGGAGAAATATCAGAGAAGTATTAGAACAAGATACATAGGGTCTTGTGGGTCATTTTAAGATCTTCAACTTTTACTGTAAGGAAATAGGGAAATCACTGGAAATTTTTGAGCAGAAGAGTGACCTGATGTGACCCACATTAAAAAAAAAAAAAAGATCATTCTCACTGTTGTGATAAGAACAAAGGGGTAGGTCAGAAATCAGTTAGGAGGCTATGGTAAGAGGCAAGAGATAACAATGGACTGAATCAAGATGACAACAGTATAGGTGGGATTTGCTGACAGAGTATGTCTGGGGTAGAGAGAAAGAAAGTGTCCAAAATGATTCTAAGATTTTTGACCTGAACCACTGGAAAGATGGAGTTCCTGTCAAATGGGATAGAGAAATCTAAGAGAGGAACAGATTTAGAGGAAGGTCAGGTGTCAAATTATGGACATAATCAAGTTGAGATGCTTGTTAGACACTCAAATGGTTATGTCAAATAGACAGTTGGCTATATGAATTTGGATTTCTTGGAAGAGATTCAGGCTAAAGCTATAAATTAGAAAGTTAGCACGTATAAAATGGTACTTAAAGCCTGAGAATTGGATGAGATCACCAATGGACTTTGTGCAGGTAGAGAACCAAAAAATAATCCTATAGCATTCTAACTTTTAGAGGTAACAATGTCAAACAGGAGCCAGCAAAAGAAACTGAAAAGGGGCAACAAGTAAGTCAAGGTAATATCATGACAGTGTGGTGTCTTATAAGCCAAATAAAGGAAATGCATCAAGGAGGATGAAGTGATCACTTCAAATACTGCCAATGGATCAAGGAAGAAGAGGGTTGAGAATGGGCCATTAGATTTAGTGATATGGGTTATCAATGAATTGACAACACACACATAGTAGTAGTAATGGGAATGTGTGACTGGAATAGATTGAAAAAAGGAGAGAATCAAGCCTCAAGATGTGACTACTAGTTTCCAGGAAATAGGGGAGAGAAGAACATGCTAGATGACATCATGAGGATGCAAACAGCCAACACCAGAATGTGGAAACTTATGGCAGGAGAAAAGGGTAGAGAGAAAACTGTTAGAGATGAAGAAAGACTTAAAAGACATACCAGCCAAATACAATGTGTTTAGAGCCTGATTTGTGAAAATCTATTATAAAAAGATGTTTCTGAGACAATATAGGAAATTTAAACTCTGATCATGTATTTAGATTTGTTAGATATTAAGTTGGTGCTTTGACTATAATTTTTTTACAGTCATTATCTGTTAGAAACATATGCTAGAGTATTTACAGATGAAATTATGTCTGGAACTTTCTCTAAAATAGGCCAAAAGAGAAGGTGTATCACTATGTTGTACAACTGAAACTAATGGAACATTATGTGTCAACAATACTCAAATTTTAAAAAAGAAGAAAAAAACAGTACAATTTAGGGAATGAGGATGGATGACATAAAATTGACAAAATGTTTATACTGCTGAAACTGAGTGATAATATATGGAGGTCTCATTCTACTGTGCCTCTGCCCTTGAATATGCTTGAAATTTTTCAACATAATTTTTTTAAAAGAAAGTAAGATGAAAGTTAAATTCAAGAAATATAGATATCTCTTTTGGACTTTCTTGCTTTAAACAGGAACAGAAATAAAGAGATAGCTGGAAGAGAAGGAAGCTTGAAAAGTTGTGTTTTGTTTTGTTTTTTTCAAGATGGAGGGCCACTTGGGTGGCTCAGTCAGTTAAGCATCAGCCTTTGGCTCAGGTCATGATCCCAGGGTCCTGAGATGGAGCCCTATATCAGGCTCCTTGTTCAGCCAGGAGCCTTCTTCTCCCTCTGCCCTCTGCCTGCCACTCCCGCTGCTTGTGCTCTCTTTCTCTCTCATTCTCTCTCACTCCCTCCCATCTCTCTCTCTCTGATAAATAAATAAGTGAAAATCTTTTTTAAAAATTTCAAGGTGGAAGAAATACAGGTATATTTGTATGCTGTGGTACAGATGCAACACAGAGAGAACATTGGATGATGCAGGAGAGATGGGAGAACCACTGGGGCAACGTCTTTGAACAGGGAGGAGGGATAAGATGTGGTGCAAACGCAGAAGCATTGGTCTTAAATAGAAGTATGGATAGTAGTGTCATTTGCAAATACCTTCTCCCATTCTGTGGGTTACCTCTTTGTTTTGTTGACTTTTTCCTTTTTATCTTTTTATCTTGATGAAGTACCAAAAGTTCATTTTCACTTTTGTTTCCCTTCCCTTCAGAGATGTGTCTTGAAAGAAGTTGCTGTGGCCAATGTCAAAGAGGTTACTGCTTATGTTCTCCTCTAGGATTTTGATGGATTCCTGTCTCACATTGAAGTCTTTCATCCATTTAGAGTTTATCTTTGTGTATGGTGTAAGAGAATAAGGGCTGATATCCAAGATCTATAAAGAACTCTAACTCAACACCCCAAAAATAGATAATCAAGTCAAAAAAATGGACAGAAGACATGAACAGACACTTCTCCAAAGAAGACATACAAATGGCTAACAGACACATAAAAAAGGGTTCATCATCATTATCCATCAGGGAAATTCAACTCAAAACCACATTGAGATATCACCTTACACCAGTTAGAATAGTGAAAATCGACAACGTAAGAAACAACAAATGTTGGAGCTGTGGAGAAAGAGAAAACTTCTTACACTGTTGGTGGGAATGCAAATTGGTGCAGCCATTATGGAAAAGAGTGTGGATGTTCCTCAAAAAATTAAAAATAGAGCTGCCCTATGACCCAGCAATTGCACTACTGGGTATTTACCCCAAAGATACAGATGTAATAAAAAGAAGGGCCATATGTACCCCAATGTTCATAGCAGCAATGTCCACAATAGCCAAACTATGGAAAGAGCCAAGATGCCATTTAACAGATGAATGGATAAGGATGTGGTCCATATACACAATGGAATATTACTCAGCCATCAGAAAGGATGAATACCCATCTTTTGCATCAACATGGATGGGACTGGAGGAGATTATGCTGAGTAAAATAAGTCAAGAAGTAAAAGTCAATTATCATATGGTTTTGCTTATTTGTGGAACATAAGGAAGAGCATGGAGAACATTAGGAGAAGGAAGAGAAAAATGAAGAGGGAGAAATAAGAGTGAAAGGTGAACCATGAGAGACTATGGACTCTGGGAAACAGAGAGTTTTAGGAGGGAGGGAGGTGGGGGAATGGGTGAGCCTGGTGATGGCTATTAAGGAGGGCACAGATTGCACGGAGCACTGGGTATTTTATGCAAATAATGAACCATGGAACACCACATCAAAAACTAATGATGTACTCTATGATGACTAACATAACACAGTAAAAAATTAATTAAAAAAGGAGTATGGGTAATTTACCCATAGTAATAGAAGGCAGATCAAGACAGAGCAGGTGGGCACAAATGTGAGAGGATAGGAAGAAGAGATAGGAGGTTGTTGAAACTCTCTTCTGAAGCCTCAATTAAACAGAATGCAGGTTATTAGGTGAGAGTGAGGATGGGAGGAACCTGTTGGAGGTTTGAGAAAGGAGAATCCTTTATCTAGAAGAGTGGGAGACCGAGTGTACCTAGGAGATACGGTATGATTGCCAGGCAGCATTAAAAGCCGAATGCAATTCAGTGTCCAAGATTTGAAAGTAAGTACAACTAAGCAGCAGGGTTTTCTCTGCGCAGCGTCCATGAATGGTTTTGCTAGGTGAGTACGAGCAAATGGTAGATTACCAAGGGAGTGGCAAGTTGTGTTGTTTAGAATAGAGCTAGGTTACTGTAACAAAACCAACATTAATTCTGTGACTTAAAGCAGATTTTATTTCAATTTTAAGCAGAAATGACCATTCCAGGCCATTGAGTCTCAGCTTCAAATGATCATTTAGGGTCTGAGGGGCCTTCTACCTTATCTCTCTTTCATGACCTAGGGCTTTTTTTCCTCAGTTAAATCCTAGAAACTGGGTAACAGGTACACTTTTTACCAGTTATCAGGAGGGGGAAAGAGAGTGTAAGGAAAAAGCATTGCCCTTGTTTTAAGGGCCCAGCCTGAGGGTACCACACATTACTTAGACTCATATTCTATTAGCAAAATTTTTGTCCTATGGCTACAGTTAGATGCAAGGAAGCCTGAGAAATGTGGTACGAACCGTCAGCTCTCTGCTTAGCTACAGTGCTCTGATTTTGGAACAAGGCTAGATTTTAGCAAATAATTAGAACTCCCTGCAAGGGAGTGATTCTAATAACTGACCGAGGGATTTAATGCTAGGGAATGAGTCTATGAGAGGATCTGAGGAGAATGAGGTATAACCCATAACTGAAAGGTGGTAGAGTCAAGGGACTGCAGATGAGAGGGCTGTTGGAGTCAGGGCACTGAAGAAGAGTAGTGGTGGTACAAGAGGGATGCCCAACATCGAGACTCTGAAGGACTTACTGTTACAGATAATGCCAGGGTCTACAGTATGATTTCACAGTGAGTGGCTGATACACGGGGAAAGGCAAATTTATAGGAAGAAGAGGTCAAGGAATGCCAGTATATCTGAAAGCTGACCAAATGGATATTGAAATTCCCGAGATTATGTTAGGACTACTGCTGGAGAAAGCGACCGTGTGTCAGCTGCTAAACTCTTTGAGAAATAAGGGCAGTGACAATAAGGGACAGGAGGTGGTATATCTGATGACATGAAGTTCAAAGCTGGGATTTGGGGGGAGGAAGAGTTTGAAAATGGCAATGAGGAGCAAGAAGTACCCTCACTCTGTGGTTGGGTAGGATGTAGTAGAGAGAGTAGAGATAAAGGCCACCAGTAGAGAGGGCTACGGGGGAGGGAGTAATCTCCTGGGGAGCTTCACATTTCAGCTAGAGCAAGACAGTGAAAGGGGACCTTCACAGAGCAGGTTGAGATCTTTAGGAAATTTGCTGCTGACAGACTGAGCATCACAGTGAGCACAGGGAATGTATTTTGAGAGTAGGGGAGAGTGGGAGAAGGGAGGAGAATGAGATTAAGAGCTGCATGGGGATTGGAGTAAAGGAGGTGGAGGGTGACCTGGGCATCCACTGGCTTCTTGCAGTGATGATGTCAATGGGGATAAAGGGATAATGTGACTAATCCTGATGGTTTCAGGGTAGATAATGTTAGCAAGGCTCTGCCTGTTGTTGGGTAGGGAGGGCTGAGGTCTTTCTAGAAATTCTGAGACCACCTCTTTGCTCCCATCACGCCACTGCACACAAAGACAGGGGAAGGAGTGGAGTGAATTCCTTCAAAGACTAAGAAAAATACCTGTCATGTTAAAGGACCCCCTCCCCCTCTCTGGAGGAAGGGCAGGGCTTTCCTCAGGCTTCTGGATGAAAGCTTCTGAGGTTTTCTGGTGGCTCTTCAGTTTCACTTGGGGACCACACAGCACCAGAGGAGCCTGCAGGAGAAGCAGCAACAAGATCAGTTCTATCCCCACACTCCCCAGGCTCTGTTCATGAAGCTGTGGCTGAAGTCTTGGGGTCAGGGAACTTTTCTGTCAGAATGAATTCCTGCTGCCTAAGAAGTTTTATTCACTTTCAATTTCTAACTCCAGAACACAGAGGATCTCTGCTGGTGCAACCACTCTAGCGCCTCAAAAATGTATGCCTTGCCCCGCCCAAAGTGCAGTTGCCCTGAGCCCTTTTTCTTTTCCTAACCCACGGCAGTGTCTAACTGAGCTCCATGGCTCTGTCTACAAGGTAACAGGGGCAAAGGAGGATGGGAGCAGTTTGCAGTGATGATATTTTTCAGGCAACAGACTGACTGTGAGTGGTTGAAGTGACAGACAAAATGTACAGAAGGGCTCCCCTCAAAAATCCCTTCTCCGCCCTGATGCCACTTAGTCTTTGGGTTTAAAATGTTCCTTATTTAAAAGACCAGTTAAGTCTGTGACATTTAGGCAGCAGACATCCCTCTTAATAAAAAAAAGTTTAAATTATCCTTGATACTCAATACTGTTTCAGAACACCTCACAGCTAGAAAAACTTTAGCATTTTTCTTAAAGTCTGAGAAAGTCAGAAGCATATATTTATCTTAAAATAAATAAGTATACTTAAAATAAATAAGTGTATATATAATAAATATTTATATATTATTTATATAATATATTATTTATTATTATTTATATTATTTATATAATATATATTATAAATATGTTATATTAAATATAATTATATAATGTTATATTATTTATAATATATTATATACTTATTTTAATTAAAGAGACAAAATGATCTAGATAGTAGATAAATTCTGCTATTGTGGATTCATTCATATAATTCATATAATATATATATATATAAATATATATATATATATATATAAAATAGCTTGTCAAATCTGTCCTATGATATAGCCAAGCCATAATTTGTCATCTATTTTAAAGAATAATTCTATTGAGGTCTTTCCTGGAATATCCCCCAGATTCTTCCTGTTGCATTTCTAGTTTATGAATCAAGCCTTTCATTCATTTATTTATTCAACAAGTATTTCTCTCCTTAGCAACCATCCTAGCGAAGCTTTAACCACTTAGGAGGTTAGAAGGGCAATCCATTCCCAATCCTGTTCGAGTTTCCAATTTATTCAGAATAGCAAGAGAAAAAGACAAGGGAAAAAAAAAAGAAAGGGAGGACAAAGAAAGAAGAAATGCATTTAAAGAGGTCAAAATGTTTGTGTTATCCTAAATTCAGGAAGAAATATATGAAACCCATGAAAAGAAAACTATAAAACTATAAAACTTACTGTGGGATGTGAAACAAGTCTTGCATAAATGGAGAGATTGTTGAGGTCCTAGATGGAAAAACTGGGCATTGGAACAATTGGAAAATACGTCCAAGTTAATCTAAAATTCAGTGCACTTCAATAAATACACTAACCCCAAATTTTAAAACTTGACAAGCTGATCATAAAAACCTTTGGGAACAGTAAATATGAGCCAAAATAATTTTAAGAAGTGAGGGACTGGCCCTTGACAGATACCAAAATATTCTCTAAATCAATAATAATTACAGAGTATGATGATTAACTGGAAAGAAAAGATAAATTGAAGAGAATAAAAAGTTCATTATAAACAGTTGAGACTTAATGCTAACCTCCAACAGAGGGTTTTCCACATGCTGGACACCAGTCTAATTTATGATGAGAGCACACAATGATTTTTAAAATAAGACTTGGATGGAAAAAATGATAATGCTGTAACAAAGCTCCTTGAATTCTCATCTTCTTATTTATGTAAATAAAGTTTCTCAGCATTTGTAACTATAAAAACAAACAAAAAGCATAAATTAATGTTGAACCTGTCTCATTCTCATGATGAGTAATCTTTATCCATAAAATTGAATTTAGCTCCATCTGTCACTGAGAAAATGCATTTACAGCACAGCTTAATTTCTTGTTTAAGAATTGCAAATTTGTTGGGGCGCCTGGGTGGCTCAGCTGATTGAGCATCTGACTATGGCTCAGGTCATGGTCTCAGGGTCCTGGGATCCAGCCCTGAGTCAGGCTCAGGACTTGTTGTGGGGGAAGGGGGGAGTCTGCTTCTCTCTCTGACCCTTCCCCCATTCGTGTCTCTCTCTCTCAAATAAATAAATAAAATCTTTTAAAAAAGAATTACAAATTTGCCATATTGATAAATTTTGTACTACTAATAATTAAACTGATAGAGCATTTTAATATTTAGACCTTTAATTAATCTAGGAAATCAATTAATATTTTTATAGAGTATAACAATCAAATAATCAACGATTTTCAAACAGAAATGTTGTTTTAATTTAAGATAAAATCACGTGGGATGGGCCACCCAGGTGGCTAGGTCAGGTGAGCCACCGACTCTTGGTGGCTCAGCTCTTGATCTCAGGGTCCTGGGATCGAGCACAGGGAGTCTGCTAGAGATTCTCTCTCTCCTTCTGTCTCTCCTCCAGTTCACTCTCTCTCTTTCTAAAATAAATAAGTCCTTAAAAAAAATAAATCACATGGAAGAACTGAAGTAGAAATATTAGTTCAAAGATATCAAACAATGCTGCAAATCTAAGTTCTTTGCACTGATGTAATATGGTTTCACATTTTTTTTCCAAAAAATGAAATGTAGTGATATTTAGCTCTCATTTACATCTTGACTGGAAAACAACTGAGAAAGGTAGCTCAAAGAGTAAGCATTTAATGGGGACGGGGAGGGGTGAGGGTGGGGGGTGGGGGTGAATGGGAAGTGCAGGCTTGTTAAGTAAGCATTTGGTAGATGAAGAGTTGCCTGAAGGTGTCTTCCTACCACATCTTGAAAAAGGAGCTCAGGGGAGGCAAGTAAATTCGGAAGGCGCTGAGAGAAGTTCCCAGCCAAAAAGAAACGATGGAAATGAAAATTTCAAACCGTTTCTTAGGTCATCGTTTCAGAAAATGTGTTCCCTGAAACACGAGGTTTCAAGATGTCAGTTGCTAGTTGTTTGGTGAAAACAATGAAAAACTTTTTTTTCATGGTGATTATTTTTCTTTTAAGATGCATCTTGAAAAAATCTATATGTGAGAAGTTACCATATATATTGGTGTAATTGTTTATGTGATTGTTTTACATTAATATGCCCTGGGGGAGTATAACAGATCCACTGCCAGGTTGTTGAGTTCAGATCACATCTCATCTGTTTACTGACTGCACAGCTGCGTAACTTTGTGAATTAATTTTCTCTTTTTTGTACACTTGGATTTTATTTTTTTAAGATTTTATTTATTTGTCAGAGAAAGAGAGACGGGGAGGGAGATCACAAGCAGGGGGAGTGGCAGGCAGAGGGAGAGGGAACAGACTCCCCTCTGAGCAGGGAGCTGGATGAAGGCCCAGAGCGCTGGGATCATGAGGGGAGCTGAAGTCAGACGCCTAACTGACTGAGCCACCCAGGCTTCCCAAGTATCAGTTTTCTTGTCTGAAAATGGGAATAATAATAATACTTCCCTCATAGTGCTGTTGTCAGAGTTAAATGAAAAACCACAACAAAAAAGCTTAAAACAAGGTCTGGGACACAGTAAATGCTATGGATGACCCTGCTATTATTTTTAAGAATGGTGTGCCACCTCTAAGAATATCAGAGATGACTAGATATATGGAGAAGGGACATTTGATATGCAAATTGGTGCATAATCACCTCAAATAACTAATAATGGTCATCCTGTATGTTATTGTTCATACAACAAATATTAACTTGTTAGCTACTGGTTTGTGATGGTTTTTGTGATTTATCTTTTAAAATATTTTATACCTTTTATAGTCAGTAAAATTAAAAAATTCATTTCTCTTATTGTATTAACTTCAAAGAAAAACATAAAATAAAATTTAATTCCTTCCAGCAATTAATATGAAATCATATTTTGTTGTCTAGTTTAATCCAAATCATATCTCATGAATTTTTGTAATATTTTATAGAGAAAAATCCATTTTTAAAAGGCTGAAAGCCTAAGTTCGAGGAAGATTAAACCATAAAATTACTAAATTTGTTAAAAATACAAGATTGCCAAAATACCTGCATTAAATTCTCTAGTTGGGACTCTGGTACCATTTATATGGCACTATTATAGCACTGTTATAGTTATTGTAATTATATAATAACTATATTATATGCAGCTGTGCAGTCAGTATATATAATATATAATATTCTTAATATATAATATAATTATATTATAATAACTATAGTTATTATAGCAATGTTATAGGTAACATTAAATGACCATATACAAACTTTTTTTCAGCTGAATAAATTTAACTATAGATTTGGTCAACAACACTGGTAGGTACTATTGGATTTGTATTAACTTTTTCAAACTACTAGATTTATATTCAATTCACTGCAGTAGTAATGCACTGGTATTTACTTTGGTAGTATACTAAGCAATTAATTAAGAATTTTGCCAATGCTTTCAATACATATGCTTATGTAATGAGTTTTATGAAATGTTTAATTCACTTCAACAATAATTATCTATGCTTTGACCTTAAATAGTTAATGGAGTCTCAATTATTCTTAGAAGGCAGACATAAAATAGCAATTTTCAAACTTTTTTGGGTTTGAGGAATCAAAGAGAATCTAAAAATTATGGACTCCTTCCAAAACACTGCACCTTCTTTTTTTTTTTTAACATATAATGTATTATTTGTTTCAGGGGTGCAGCTCTATGAATCATGAGTCTTATACAATTCACAGCACTCACTAAGCACATACAGTGTCCATCACCCAGTCACCCCATCCCTCCCACCCTTCTCCTCTCCAGCAATATTCAGTTTGTTTCCTGAGATTATGAAACTTTATATATAATTTCAGGGGATATGGGTGAGATTTCTCAAAGAATCATTCATAAATGATCTGCATCCAAATTTCTTGAGATTCCAGTTAAAAGTTCAGATTCCTGAGTCCCAGTGCAGACTCACTGGATTGGAATATCATAGGATCAAGCCCAGAAATAAGACTTTTAACAATGTCCACAGGTGAGACTTTTTAAAAATAAACTCTTTTTGAAAGATTTATTTATTTGAAAGAGAGAGGAGGGGTGGAGGGAAAGGAAGAGAGAAACTTTAGCAGACTCCTCACTGAGCTCAGAGCCCCCATGCAGGACTTGACCTCAAGACCCTGAGATCTTGACCTGAGCGGAAACCAAGAGTCGACACTCAACCAACTGTGCCACTCAGAGGTTTTTAAACTGGTTTTTTTTTTTTTAAGACTTTATTTTTAAGTAATTGCACCCTATGTGGGACTCAAACTCACAATGCCAAAATCAAGAGTCACATGCTCTACCAACTGAGCCAGCCAGGCACCACATAAAATAAACTATTTTTTGTCAAAGGAAACACACACACACACACACACACACACACAAGCACATACGTGTGTATCATTTTAAAAGTCAAATAGTATTGCAAGGCTTATGATAAAAACCAGCAGTCTCCTACCCCACCCTTCCCCATGCCCACTCCCAACATGACAGGTTAACACCCTCAACTTTTCTAGCTAGTTCCACTGATAATTTTCCTCCATATCTTTATATGCTTATGTCACTGTTCCTCAATTTGCCTGATGACTTCCTGCTATTGTGAATAAATACTGGAATATTGCTTCCCAACTCCATTTTTCTTCTTCTATCCCCCAATACAATTACATACAATTTTTTGTGAAATCAATAGTCAGCATTACCTCATTGAAACTATATAAATATTGTTCACTGAGCCAAGTAATGCATTGCAATCACACCTCTTTTCCTGTATGAGCTTTCCATTTTTCTGAAGTTAATAATTGCCTCATTTTATCATTTGTTTGGTTTTCCATCTACCTATTGTTAATTTTCCCCCAATGTTCTGGCATCTCTGCCATATACTTATTAATAATATGTTCTTCATGCTCAAAAACTTCAATTCCATTTTTCCGAGTTGTTCTGGGAGGCTTCTTCCCTCCTCCTCCTCTCTGGCCTGGCTGTTCCATCTTCCAGCTTCCCAAGAAAGGAGGTAATGTTTGAGACCTTGTATATATGAAAATTGTGCGTATTCTATGTTATTTGAGTTACAGTTTAGTTTTGTAGAGGATTCTAGGCTAAAAATAGTTTTCCCTCTGAATTTTTAAGGTAGTGCTTTATTGTCTTCTACCATCAAGAGTGGTTAGTAGAAATTCCAATGTTACTCTGAGTCATTCCATTTTTTGTGATCATCTTTTTTTCTCTGAAAAGTTCTAGAATTCTTTTCCTTATCCAAGGTGTCTGAAATGTAACGATGATATGCCTCGAAGTGGGTCTTTAAAAAAATTCATTGTTCTGGGTGAGTCCTATCTGGGAAATTTCCTTCTATTATTTCTGATTTGTGCCCTTCTGTTTTCTCTGATTCTTCCCCCCCCCCAAGATTTTATTTATTTATTTGACAGAGAAAGAGAGAGAGAGAGATGGAAAGAGAGAGCACAAGTTGGGGGAGGGTGGCGGGGCAGGAGTGGCAGGCAGAGGGAGAAGCAGACTCCCCGCAGAGCAAGAAGCCCAATGCAGGCCTGAATCCCAGGATCCTGGGTTCATGACCTGAGCTGAAGGCAGATGCTTAACCAACTGAGCCACCCAGGCGCCCCTGATTTCTCTTTTTGAAACTCTTATTAGTAAGTCACTGAATAGATTCCATAATGTTCTCATCTCTCCTCTTCTCTTTTCCATCTTTCCCAAAACTATCCTCCAGTGTTTGTATTGAATATTTAATTTACACTGCCATAGATTTTATTTTTAAGAGCTCTATATGTGTTTTCCATTCTTTTTTTTTATCACTTTTTATTTTGTTTTAGAAATATATATTCCTTTGTCTCTTTGGTGATAATAATCAAGTATAGTTTTTTTAAAGTCCTTTACTCCTTGCATTGTTTCTATTCTCTCCAGATCCCTTTCACTTTCCTGTGTACTTTTCTTACTATGTTGGAGGCATTCATCAAATTTCTAGTGATTCTTCAGTTGCCATTCATATTTAAGAATGAGACTCAACATTTTATTAGAATTCCCTGTGTAGAATACTGATCTGGGAAATTCACAAGTAGATGCTCTAGTAATGAACTAGCTTTTTATTGGGCTCCCCAATTGTAAATGTCTGGAGAGTTTTTTTCTGTTCTCTATCATCATTCTTTTTCTCTGGGAACTGAGCATTCACTTAATGCCCCTTTTCTGAGCCACTGACCAAAAGTTGTCTGCCTGGGCAGGGTAAGTATAGAAAGGAACCTGGGGGTCTATTTCATATGTAGACTTTAACCTATCCCTCCTATTTTCAGCCTGTACCTGACCTCCCCTTCAGGGACCTTGCTGAGGCTTTCCAGATCTTCTGAAGGAAACTGGCCCCCATCTTCATTCTTAGGTTTTGAATTCTTCCTCCCTGTTCAATTAATTACTACTACTTCATCCACTTTCCATCTACCAAACACTTATCTTTGGCCAAACACTTATTAAAATCTGTCATCATTCTCTCACACTCCTCTTACTATTGTTCCTTGTAAGCTAATGCTTTTTTAAATTCCTTTGCTGTTATTTTAGAGAGATTTGAAGCAGTGGTGGGGGGACAGCTAGAAGCCAAATACTCACAGACAAATCACTGTTTTAAGCAGAATTCTAAAGTATATCTTGGGCAACACACACTTGAGGGCCACTGGCTAGAACTTAGTTGGAATACTGGATGACTGTTGACTAAATACATGAACTGATGAATTTATGCAAAATTAATGATTTATGAAAAATAATGATGTATGTTGAATTATCAACCTGGGGGAATCAGTAGATCCTGAAACAAAAATTCTTGTCAAACAAATGAATAAGAAAGGAAAAAAAAAAAGGAAGGAAGGAGGAAAAATCACAAACATGTTAACTGTAGCTATTTTTTTAAAAAAGAGATCTTACATTATTATTTTTTTAAGTAATCTCTACTCCCAAAATGAGGCTCAAACTCACAACTCTGAGACAAAGCCTCTCATGCTCCACTGACTGAGCCAGTTAAGCATCCCTAACTAGCTATTTCTGTCTATCTATGGACACATTATTATATTCATCTTCGTACTTTTCTTTTTTTAATTTATTTATTTGTCAGAGAGAGAGGGAGAGAGAGCAAGCGAGCACAGGCAGATAGAGTGGCAGGCAGAGGCAGAGGGAGAAGCAGGCTCCCTGCCAAGCAAGGAGCCCGATGTGGGACTCCATCCCAGGATGCCAGGATCATGACCTGAGCCGAAGGCAGCCGCTCAACCAACTGAGCCACCCAGGCGTCCCTCATCTTCGTACTTTTCTATGTTTTCAAATTTTATGCACTGTAGATAATTACTTTTAGAGTGTGAATGAGTGTATGGGAGAAAATTTCTGTACCTTTCCCAATACCTCAACTATGGAGGTGAAATAAAGTCCACAGATTAACTGAACAAGCTTTTACTGAGTGCTTAAACCAAAGTTACATACCTCAGAGGCAGTAATAAATAGGTAGGTATTTTCTGAATCATGATCTGAAAAATCATGATCTGATGTTTTCAAAAAGTTTAGAAGGAAGTATCTTGTGGGCAATTTTTTAAACTGAAAAGCAATAGTGTCTTCCACATTTTTAGACTTAATTTGTTTAAAAACAAAAACCACGTATCTGGTGCCTATCATCTCACAGATTCCATGCATGGAGTTGGAGATCAAGAATTCATAATCTGGGTGCCTGGGTGGCTCAGTGGGTTAGGCCTCTGCCTTCGGCTCAGATCATGATCTCAGGGTCCTGGGATCAAGTCCTGCATTGGGCTCTCTGCTTGGCAGGGAGCCCGCTTCCTCCTCTCTCTCTGCCTGCCTCTCTGCCTACTTGTGATCTCTCTCTGTCAAATAAATAAATAAAAATCTTAAAAAAAAATTCATAATCTAGGGATGCCTGGGTGGCTCAGTCAGTTAAGCATCTGCTTTCGGCTCAGGTCATGATCCCAAGATCCTGGGATTGAGCTCTGCTCCGGGCTCCTTGCTCAGCAGGGAGCCTGCTTTTCTCTCTGCCTGCCTGTTTCTCTCTCTCCCTGACAAATAAATAAGTAAAATCTTAAAAAAAAAAAAAGAATCCATGGGCTAGACTAAAAATCCATAGTGATGGTGTGGTGGGTTCTTGAAAAACACTCAGGGAAAATACAGCTGCCTACATTTTATGATGTATAAATGAATGCGTATGTGGCTGATTCTCTTGGTTTTCTACCCAACAGTTACTTTCCCCACTCTGCATTTCTCTTTGTTAGAGCCTTGATTTTGTTCCAGTGACTTAACCCTCCCCATATGTGACTTAGAAAATCTTCCCATTAGTCAAAGCTAATCATGGTAACGCCATATTTCCCTTGCCAATGATTAATATCTGTAGAGCTTTTGAGAAACTAAGACACATGGGAAGAGACCACCCCCATCTTCTGTTGGACTTTGTTGCATCTGCACATAATCCCAGGAGCTTTGGGGACCATACTGCTATCAGCCTGAAGAAGAATACAACACACAGAGGAAAACAGAGCCAAAAGAATCCTAGAGAAGCAGAATCAGAACTCTGATGTACCATGCTTGGACCCTGACCTACCTTTGGATCTTTTGTTTTCTGAGAAAAAAAATCCCTTTATTGTTTATTCCAATTTGGGTTGGAGCTTCTGTTACTTGCAGCAAAAGGCATCCTAACTGATACAATATGCTTTGTCTCAGGAAGGGGCTTTGGTGCAAGGGTCTGATGAGAGAAAAAGCAGTTGGTACTATTAAATGTTAGGCAAATTAGACACACAAAACTCACACCTGGGGCAGGATTCTCTGCTGATGCTCAAGCAAAAAGGCTTTGTTAAACCAGGAAATTAAGAACAAAAATGTGAGCCCCATAAATGATCAGTTTCCTAATGGGGACTTTAAGGTGGTCAGCACTGATCTTTTTTCCAACCAATGCAAGTAAGTGGATAAAATTCAGGAAGTTTTCCTCATCTAGTGATTATTACAGAGAATTCTTTTGTGAGGGTCTAGAGCTTACATGCAGTAGAGACTGTGAACTTCATTCATTCATTGGCTCACACATTCATTCAGTCAACAAATGTACTTTTGAGAAGACACCAAGTGCCAGGCATATAAGTCAACAAGACATAGTCCTCTGACCTAAGGGATTTATTTGTCTAGTGGGAAACAAAGGTGTTATATATTTATTTATTGATTGATTAATTATAAGTTGTGATATAAATGTTTTAAGTTTTTATTTATTTATTTGACAGAGAGAGACAGAGAGAGCATAAGCAGAGAGGGGGAGCAGAGGGATGAGGCAGAGGCAGGCAGAGGGGGAGTGAGAAGCAGGCTCCCCGCTAAGCATGGAGCCCAATGTGGGGCTCCATCCCAGGACCCCAGGATCATTACCTGAGCTGAAGGCAGATGCTTAACTGACTGAGCCACTCAGGTGCCCCTGAGAAGTGCTTTAAAGGAACGGAAAAGGGTGCTATAACAAACATAGGAGGGAAAAAGTATCTTTTTTTTTTTTTAAAGATTTTTTTTTTTTAAGATTTTATTTATTTGACAGAGAGTGAGCATAGGCAGACAGAGTGGCAGGCAGAGGCAGAGGGAGAAGCAGGCTCCCTGCTGAGCAAGGAGCCCGATGTGGGACTCGATCCCAGGAGTCTGGGGTCATGACCTGAGCCGAAGGCAGCTGCTTAACCAACTGAGCCACCCAGGTGTCCCAGGAAAAAGTATCCTTAACTGAGAATGGAGACTGAGAGAGTCAGACAGCCAACATGAGTAAGTGACATTAAATTGAGAACTGAAAGATAATTATTCAGAGGGAATTGTGACCTAGGGGTGGGGGCATTCCTGGCAGAGGAGACCTGGTAGAAGAAATGAAAATACAGGGACGCCTGGGTGGCTCAGTTGGTTGAGCGGCTGCCTTCGGCTCAGGTCATGATCCCAGCGTCCTGGGATCAAGTCCCACATCGGGCTTCTTGCTTGGCAGGGGGCCTGCTTCTCCCTTTGCCTCTGCCTGCCACTCTGCCTGTGCTCGCTCACTCTCTCTCCCTCTCTCTCTGACAAATAAATAAATAAAATCTTAAAAAAAAAGAAAAGAAATGAAAATACACCAGTGTGACAGGAGGTTAACAAATGAGTGGGAGGGGGATGTAAGATAAGTTTGGAGAGGGAGGGAAGGACCTAATTATATGGAAGGTTATGTGAAGAATTTTGGATTTTACTAAGTACAATGGGAAGCTACTAAAAAGTTCTAATCAAAGAAGTGACAACAAACAATTTATATTTTTTAATGATCCCTATAGCAGCTGCATGTTGAATATATTTGAGATGGGGCAAGAAAGTAACCAATTACAACAATTGTAGGCAGGAGATAATGCTGACTTGGACTAGGGTTGTAACAATGGACAGGGAGAAAAATGGAAGTGAGAAATATTTTGGATGAGGAGAGAGAGCAAAAGGTTAAGGATGCTTCCTAGGTTTCTGTTGTAAACAAATGTGTAAAGAGGGAAAAGGCAAGAGAAGTAGGCTTTGGAACAAGAAATGATTGAGTGTTCAATGTGGGATGCCTGTCAGTTATCCAACTGGACATATCAATTAGGTAGCCGGTTATAAAGATCTAGAATGGAGGTTAGGATTGGAGGTAAAAGGTTAGGTATCATCAATATAGAGATGGCATTTAAAGTCACAGGAATGGATTAGTTTATCTAGGAGAGGGAGAGTATGAATGAGAGGAGGAGAAGAGAAGCCCTGAAATTTTTCATATTTTAAAGCGTGGGGAGAGGAGGACCCTCCAGAAGAGGCTGAGGCAGGAGCTGGTCAGGCTGTTTCAAACTAGTAGAGGTCTATAGTACTAAAAATGAGGTTTTCAAAAAGGAGGAAGTGGTCAATTATATTGATTGCAAAGAAGACAAGAAAATGTCCTCTGATTTTGGCACCATGGAGGTCACTGATTGCTACAGTGAGATTATCAAGTGTATTGAGTTCTGCTGCAAATATCAGAGAATCAGTTTACTGTAAATTAACCTTTGCACATCAGAGTCCATTGGATCCAATTTTAGAGTTTGAGTTTCTTTTCTGAGAGGTTCTAACTATTTATAAGGATGGATATTTCATGAGTTTACTTAAACTCCTATATTTTCAAAAAAACAAGAAGTAAATGTACTTAAAAATGTAATAACTCATTCTGTTTTGCAATCACCATATGGGTACATTGAAGTCTTTCATAATTAGTGAGATCTTAGTGATCTTAATTTTCCCTAGCTTTATCCATTTTGCTATATTATCATTCTAGGAACTATTTCAACATTACTCAACAGCTATTCCCAACTATGCTAGAGAAGACAAAATAATAATAAAACAATTTGGAATTGCCTAGAAGGTTAATTCAATAGTAAAATAAATCATCATTATTACATCATTCTTCTACTATTTTATTGTATTGTTCAAAGCAGTGCATCATCTTATAAGAAGGTATAAAAAATCTGGAGATATGATTTTCATAGTTTTTATTAAAACTTTTATTAATCACTGGTGAAAATTCAGAAATTTCATATTTTGTTCCATAATGGCAAAGAAAAGAAAACTTATAGAAGAAAACATTTCAAAAGTATTAGAAAAATCAAAAAATAAATGCAAAAAGACACTAGACTTTAATGATGATGGTAAAATTTATCACACAAGTGGAATACCAGATAATGAGCCTTTATTTATTTTTTAGAGATTTTATTTGTTGCTTGTTAAGTACTCTGTACACCCAATGTGGAGCTTGAACTCAAAACTGCAAGATCAAGAGTCGCATGCTCTACCAACTGAACCAGCGAGGCAGCCCCAGATGAGTCTTTAGATGATGATATCCTAACTTTTCTCACACTCAAGAATTGATAATTCAACAATATATATTCAAAGATAAAAAGGAGATATGGTATTCATATCTATTCAACAGGAATGACTCCATTATTCAATATTTTACAAGAACCCAAGCCAACCAAAACACGTCATGTATTTTGTCATCTTTTTTGATATTTTGCATCATTTATAGTTGATATAGTTTGAAGTCAACAAATGCTTAAGGCAATGTATATGCAAAGATGACTGGAAGGAAACCATGGTGTAGGAGGAAAAACTGATTAAATTGCTAGATCTTTTTTCCTCCAGTTTTACTGGAAATATAATTGACATACATTATATAAGTTTAGGAAGTCCAATGTGTTTAAATTGCTAGTTCTAATTGTTTATAAATCTAAATATGAAAATATTTTACAGCTAAGACGATGGTTACCTTCTTTTCAACAAGATTTCAAGCCACCTATATTTTCAAAAGTATTTTTGTTGATTCAAGGGCAAGAAGCAGCAAAAGTAAGAATAAACTAGAACAATGGAGATGTATTTTTAATTTGGAGTCAATATTTATGAGATGATTTTATTCCTGGTTCATGCACATTGATCAGTAGTTGTATGTAAAGGATATGGTTTGGGGTACCTAGCCTCAGTTGGTAGAGCATAGACTCTTGATCTCAGGGTTGAGCCCCATGATGGGGATAGGGATTACTTAAAAAAAATGGCCTATTTAGGGTAATGTTTCTATAATTGCAAGAAAATATAAGATAAAAACTTGAAATTTCTATGTTTAAATTCTTTTTAAAAAAAAAAATGTATTTATTTATTTGACAGAGAGAGAGAGAACACAAGCAGGGGAAGCAGCAGGCAGAGAGAAAGGGAAAAGCAGCTCCCAGCTGAGCAATGAGGTCCCAATGAGCTTGGGACCCTAGGATCATGACCTGAGCTGAAGGCAGACACTTAACCAACTGAGCCACTCAGGCACCCCACATTGTTTATTAAAATTTATTTTAAAATTGTTTCACTACCATCCTTTATTTTTGCTTCTTATAAATGATTTGCAAAATGACTTAAAAATATGAAAAAATAGGGTGCCTGAGTGGCTCAGTTGGTTAAGCGTCTGCCTTTAGCTCAGGTCATGATTCCAGGGATCTAGGACCGAGTCCCACATTGGACTCCTTACTCCGCAAGGAGTCTGCTTCTCCCTCTGCCCCTCCCACTCATTCTTTCTCAAATAAATAAAATCCAAAGACAATTTTAAAAATATATGAAAAGATAAAGCAGGTCCATTGGTGATTATTGGTGTACTGAGGGTTCAACAAGCAGGAGTTTATTTATTTCACATAACAAGCAATAGAGAACACAAAACAGGACCCTCTTATAGACTGCTTTTGGCTTCAGATAACAGAAATATTATCTCATCAAATGCGGAATGTCAACTTAGGGTAGATGTATTATGGCTCAACAGTATTATTAAGACACAGCTCGTTTCCGCCTCTCTGCCCTGCCATCTCCAGAACTAACTGGTTTCACACCCAGGCTGCTAGTAAGACAGCTGTAGAATTACATGTAGACAAACAACACTCTAAGGAAGAAACAACAACAACCCACAACTCTCCTTATAGTTCTCGATTAAGAGTGAGAAATCACTCCTTCTCTGGCTCTTTTCCTTCTTGCCTCCTTAGCTAGATTTGCCTCACGGGCTTATTCCTGAACCAGTACCTTGCAAATGCGTTAGAATTACCCTCAGATCATTCAGCTGCTTTGGGGATAATGTCAGTTTACCTGAGGCCTGCTGGCCTAGGGGAGGGATGGACACCTGAACAAAACTGGAGTTCTGTTAGGAAGAAGGGGTAACAGATATTAGGTAGGCTACAGAGTATAAGGCAGTCTAATCGTACAAGCGAAACTCCTAAACCAACTTCCAGAACATACATTCACTAACTGGAGAGAACTGTCACCAGGACTCAGAACAGAACAGGATTAAGTACGTAAGCCCTTTTATAATTCCTCCTTTCCTGTATTAAATGTTATTCTGTCATCTCCCAAGAATTCTGGATATTGCTTTACTCCCTTCTCTTGATAGCTGCATACAGGAACAGCCAACCAATAGATTTTCTAAGATGCAGTGAGTGGGATGAGGCAAATGAGATGTATGGAATTGGGAGACAAGCCACACGACCGAGCTGGAGACTGGGAGTATGACAAACTTATGGGATGAGGCAGTGACCAATGGATGACAGGCAAAAGACGAGGTTTTTGAAGAGGCCTTGAACAGACAGAAAGAGAAATAATGAAACTGGGATAGGAAAGCTGGCTAGAGCAATCTCCCCACATTTTGCTGGTCAGGATTTTTGTATGCTTTTAAACTTAAGAGTGGGAGGTGTGGCCAGAACCAGAATGAGGAAGAATGTGGTGTTGAGAGGAAGCAAAGGGAGAAAAAGGGAGGGAAGGGAAAGGGAACCATTTCAGTTCCTTTTTTTCTCACCTAACTGAAGTCTGTTCTTAATAGTTTGAGATGCACACACCCCCTTTAGAGTTGCCCAGTGAAGATCAAAATTGAGGGCGGTGTCTGGGGCAGGCTGATCTTTGAATTGCCTCTTTTGGGTAATTCTGCACACTTGGACTGGGGCTGTAACTGAAATAGTCCTTGCAGGTGGGGGGACACAAGGGACACGATGCCGAATTCCTCTTCAGTGTCCAGTTACAAAAGCTGTAGGAATAAGAGAATACACTTGAGTTGGGGGAATAAAGGGAAAAAATTTTCTGAACAAGAATGGGGGTAGGGAGGGTGGTCAAGAGCCAGCCAAAACATGACCTGGGACCATGTCTTAATAAACTCAAAACAGATGAAGCCACTACCTGTTAGATAGGATGCTGACCAATACTGCCAGTTCCATGAGGTAGATACTTCCAGTAAATAGAGATATAGAAGTTGCAAATCAGGATTCTGTGTATACGCCATTGTGCAAAACAAGGATTGCTTACTGGCGTGAACACTTAATCCAACCATTATCCAACCATTTTAATAGTAGAAATCTGAAAGGAAAAAACGACTGAGTTTCAATTTCTACCACCTTTCCCTTACCTTTGTGAAATTTTAGCACATGATTATTCACAGTTAGTTTCCTACCAAAACCAGAAAGAGCTATTTTTAATTACTTATGTTCATGGAAATACATTTGCCTTTTTGCGTTTCCAAGGGTCCTGCTCTGAACAAGTTTAAGAGAATCCAGGTGAGTCACTGTTCACTGCTCATGAAGGAAAGCTAGGAGAGGCAGGATTGGAATCTTAACTTTTATCTCTATTACTCCTCATCAGAAAAACTGAAGAGCTAACGCTATGAGGCAGATTAAGAAGCTGGTTTGAGTCTGGCACGTTCCTTCACCACCACAGGCTGTTTCGAGAGTTCTGTACCAGAGGCTGAGGTTCTCATGGAGGCTGGGTGGGACTGGGTAGGAAAGCCGACTCAAATACGATTAACTCCTCCCTTCCCCAAATCAAATAATATCTATCTGCTGTTGCCATCAGATTATTATGTGCCTTGATTGTTAAATACGTATTAGGAAAGCATTCTCTTTTTGTGAGATAGCTTCTCAATTTTCTAAATTAATGTAGTAAATTCCATGTTTTTTAATTTCACAAGCAACTTTTTATATAACTATAGTATAGTGACCCAAGATGCTAAAGAGCAAATAATTCGACTAAACAGTTTAAATTAAAAACAAAAACAAAAAAGCAGAGAGCGCTAATCTGGATATGGTAGAAACATGCCAATACCTTGGGTGTCGTTGAGATTCGAATCAGTCCTGTGAAACAGCAACCTCATGTATTAAACCCTTACTACCCCCGCCCGCCTTGGGCTTACTATACACGAGCACTTGCACCTGCACAAAGCGAGGACCCAAGTTCAGGGCTTTGTCTCAAAAGAACAAAGATCGGCCCCGCTGCGCCCTCGCTTTCGAAAGAACGCAGCCACCTCCGGCACCCCTCGCCGCTAGCGGAGCTGAGCCCCTCCGGCAGCCCACCCGGGCCGCGCGGCGCCCGCCCCCGCCTCTCGGGCCTCTTTAAGCCCCGCGCCCGCCCCGCCTCCGCTCCCCGCGTGCCGGGAGCACAGGACAGCGGGATCTGGGCCTCGCCTCCTGCCGGGGTTACGTGAGCCCGGGGCGGGCGCCCGCCGGGCCAATGGCCGCCGCCCGGGAGGCCGCGCTCCTCCCGCGCTGCCGCCACCGCCGCCGCCGTGGGGCTGCGGGCTCCTCCCGCAGGAGATAACTGTCAGCGCGCTAGGCGGCGGCGGCGGGCCGGCTCAGTCATATGACCGGCCTCCGGCGGCCCCGACGCGGAGCAGAGTTACTCAGCCGCAGCGGCCCCGCGCTCCCACAAGGCTGGGCGGCCGCGCCGCCGCCGCCGCCGCGATGGCCCCGCCGCCGCGGCCGCCGCTCCCGGCCACGCGCTGAGCTGCCCGGCCCCCGAGCGCCACGGCCGGAGCTGCAGCGGCGGCGGCAGCATCATGGCCCCGACCCTGCTCCAGAAGCTCTTTAACAAAAAGGGCAGCGGCAGCGGCGGTAGCACCGCGTCGGCGTCTGCCCAGGGCAGGGCTTCCAAGGAAGGACCCGCGTTTAGGTGAGGGGGCGCCGGGAGGCGAGACGGGAGCGGGAACGGAGTTGGCTTCGGTGCCCGCCGGGAGAGGGAAGGAGCAGGGAGTGGGCCGCTCGGGACGTCGCAGCCCATCGCCGGCACCGGGTCCCGGGCTTGTCATCGTGGACGCGCCTGACCCGAGTGTGGCTCCGAAACCCCTTTGACCGGGAGGGTTCTTTCCTCTCTTACTCCCCTTCTCCCTCCCTCTCTTCCCCCACTACTCAGGGTCCCTTCCTCCTTGCAGAGAGTTCTCTTGTGTTCCTTGGGATTCCCAGGCGTACGCTTCCTTGGCTGTAGAGGTGGGAGATTGGCGGTGAATTGGGGTGAACCCCTTCCCGGCAGAGCCGCCTGGGCGCCTCTGCGGGCGCTGCAAAGCTGTGAGCTGTCATTTTGAGGGCAGCTTCAACCTATTGTGTACGTGACAGTATTTTGAAGTTAAGAAGGAGCAACAGTCAAGAAAAAGGCATCTCCCTTCTTTCTTGCTGTATATGACAGGCTTTCAGACGGATGAGTGAAAGTATGTAATTTCCACATCATTTTGAAGGTTGATGCCGCCTGATGTATGGAAAAGGGGAGTAAGCTGCTTTTTATGAAATGGTTGAGTGTTTAATTTAACCACGCTGATGCATATATTTAATAGATCCGACCTTGTGAACACACACCTTTGATAATAATTTCTAGTATTTATCGAGCGTTTACCAACTTAAAGGGTTTATGCTGATTTCTTTCATTTATTTCTTTAACAACCCTGTGAGGTAGGTGCTATGACAACTCCCATTTTACAGATGAGGAAACTTAAAGTCACAGGGAACTTAAACAGCGTGCCTGAGATCCACCGCGGTAGTGGCAGAGCCTGCCTTTGAACCGGGCAGTTTGACCATGGAATCCAGTCTTTAAAATCCCAATGTTATTCTGCTTTCAAGAGCAGACTTTCAGTAGGTGACTTAAAATGTCCTGTGTTGCCTTTCAGCCCACATATGTAGTAGGTTTTGTTTATGCATTTTTAACAGTTTTATTCAGTGAATTTTTAAATTATCTGCTTCCACCTGTGACACAGTGCTACATGTTTTTTGACCAAAATGTCTTGCAAAATTAGTTTATGGAACAACTCCAGAAGCGGTAGAATAAACCTTTTAAAAGTTTGAAGTGAAACTTTGAATACATTTTGGGTTAAGTTTTATATTCTAGATGTTGCTTATCTTGAATCCCATTCATTTAGAACATAGCCCCTCATTGCAGTTATGTGAATATTAAATATCAGTATTTTGTTGTGTGGGGGTGTGATTTTGTTTGGAAGGTAAATTGTGAGGACTTTCAACTACCCTAGTTAAATTCTCATGTTTCCTTTAGACTAACTGGATCTTTATAATTTGAGTAGGGAATCCTATTCCTTTCACTGCTTTGAGTACTAGTGATGTTGTGTCCCTTCTCAGAATGGTAGAATTACTTCAGACCCAGGGTATGGAATTTCTTTTCTTCCCTCCGAGTCACCCAGACTTGATCAAGGGAACAAAGCCTGGAGAAAAAAGGGCATGTGTGTTACTGGTGTCTTTACTTTGGCAGCCCTTGTCAAGGACATTTAAAACCATTTTAATGCTGGTGGAGATTCTGGAGTTACACTGTCATTCTTTCCTGTGCTCTCTGCCCAGTTGCCCACCACCATTTCCTCTATCCACAAGTTTAATTGAGTGTATTTTGAACAAAAAAATTGTGGCTATATTTAGGGCTTGGCCATATTAGGGCAATTGATTCCCACTTTGAGGGAACATTTTCAGTATAATGTTCTGACGTCCCATTGGTGTATAATGAAGAACACAAAAGTATGCCAAGGACTGTTTTTTTTTTTTTCCTTGACCTCCTTAAGATTTTCTACAAGTTTTTTGAGGTAGATTTTTGAGGTAGATTGGGAGAATTGGAGCAGTCAGTTGAACATTTCACTCCTGAGGCCCTTTAGCTGTGTCCCTGCTAGGGGTCACAGTGGAAAAAGAAGTGAACTAACACATGTCTGGGAAGATGCAGGAAGGTGGGGACAAAGCAACCAGTGCACACCAGATCAACTAAGGATACCCAAGCAAGTCTTTCCTCCTGCTTCTCCACCTTGTCTCACTCTTAGATATATATAATATTTATAAATAATTATGTGTAGCCCTCCTGGGAAGAGTCTCTTAGAAAATTTCCTTTTCTTAACCTTGTGCTTCAATTTATCCATTTTATCCATATTACCAGACAGAAGCTGGCATGTGCTTTTTGGGGAAGTGGGTGCCTTATACAGGGGATTAGCTGCCCTTAGGAACCCACTTCATAGTTGAATAGATTTTCAGAAGTTAAAGTAAAAACCCTTAGGTTAAAAATCTAGTATTCCTAACGTGAATTTTTATTTTTCAGTGCATTTAAATATAGCATGTAACTTGTGGATCTTGGGAATGAAAGTCTCCTGAGGAATCAGATAGACTTTTTGGGCAGTTTTGTAGCATATATTAACATATATTTTGGAAAAAAGCCTAAGTAAAAATAAGATCCAACTTTATATATTTTTTATAAATATATATATTATATATATATAGTATATATAAAGGCATACATATACACACACACACATATGTATATTTGTTCTAGAGTTTGTGAAAACCTTTTTATATCTCTTCTGTTCCCGCGATGGGCTTTCACGAGTTATTTTAAACTTTTCTCCAATTCTCTGAAGTTTAGCCTTTCCGCAAGTTTTGCCCTCTGTTTTACTCTGTGTACTCTTGTGCACTTCCTGGGCACTTCCCTCTGTTTCTTACTGTTCCTTCTCACTCCTCCAGTTTTCATATATTATAATTGATTAGAGAGGACATTTTTTGTCCAGTATAAGTAGCTTACCTCATAGATCATTTTCAGATCCTCATGCTTTCTGGTGTTCCATCTAAAAAGAGGAACATCACAGTCAAGATTTCTTCTTAAGTGTGTTTTGTTTGGGATCTCAGCAAAAGCCCTTTCATTGCTTTGAGGAAAGAGACTTCTAGGAAAACAAAAGAAATCAAAAGAGATTGATTTTTTATGTTTAGGAGAAGATATGATTATGGTATTGTGAAATGTTAAGCTCTATTTAAAGTTATAAAATTCATGGTAAAGTTATAGAAATCTTGGTCTTGAAATTTGAGAATAATCTTTATTTGCTCATTTTCAGAATACTTTCACTTTTAATTAGTTGATACATAAATATGTATCTGAACAACCCTTTGTTCTAGAAGGGTAAAGTAGAACAGAAAGAGGTACTTTGTCTAGTGGCTCAAGTCAGAAGTAAAATTAGGTTCCTCGTTACCTTGGATTTGAGGTCAGCATGTTCACATAGGAATTTTTAGGGGGTATAGCTCAGGGGTAGAGCATTTGACTGCACATAGGAATTTTTAAAAGCCAAGGTATGCCCATTGACTCGTATGTCTGGTTCAAGTTTGAGGTTTTATCTTATGGTGGGTTTTTTTTTTAATGTCTTTGTTAAATTAGTGGACAGGTCTTCTTCTAAAAAATATATGGAACGGGGAAGTGAAAGGATCATGGGTAATCAGCTGTTTTATTTTGGACCAGTTAAATGAAGTAAGTTGATATATCACCTGGGACCTGAGTAGTAAGTAGAAGCATTTCAGCTGCCTGGTAGCCAGTTGTGTAAAGGCTAGAAGTAGATTCCATTCCTTCTCCCCTCCAGTCCTGAATATCTAAGGCCAAGTGGCCTAGTTAGTACTAATCCACATTGTTCTGTAAGAACAAATTTAAGTACTCTGTTACAGGGTTAGTATAATTTAATCTACTTATCGTCATTATCAAATAGCATCTGATGCCCTTGTACTTGTGGCCTTGTACTCCACCTGTACAAATCAAGGTAGCACACTCATGGTCCTGCCTACTGCAGTTTGCAATCTAAAGGATAACAGATTATTTACCAAGATGAATAAACTGCAAAGTACTCATTGGAAGCTATAACAAGAAGATAACTGAAACAGTGATAAAGAGTAAATCTTTATATTAAGTACAGCAATAAGATCTTACTGTTCTTAGACTAAGTGTGACTGAGGGTAGGAATATAAAGTAGTCTCTTGGACAGAAGGAAATTACACAGAAGTGCTTCTTCCCCTCCCACTGCCAGCTCCCAGGACATACACGTTTCTAATGATATTTTTTTGAAGTAGAATATTCTGGAGAAAAAAACAGTGTAGTTTCATTATACTCATTTTTAATTCCTATAACAGCAGACCTGTGACACATGTGGGATTAATAGTAGTGTTGATTTCTTTTTTTCTACTTTCTAAAAGACTTCCTGGAGTTTCCTTGCCTGCGGTTTTGGATTTATTGGTGTACTCATTACATCATACCTCCTTGTCCTGAAACATGCCGTACACTGTGGGGGGTTATTAGAGTTTTTTTGGCAGAGGTAAAGAAGGGACTGTTCCAGCTAATGCAATGGGTTCTGTTAAAAGCACTTAGAAGACAAATTGAGAAGACCATTGATTTAGTCCTGCCTCAGTCACCATGTCAACATGGGCCTGGAGAAGTGTCTTCATTTCTTTGGTTCTCTGTTTTGTCATTTGTAAAGTCACAGCACCATCCTATGTCATAGGGTTACATAGGTGGTAAGGAGGTAATACAATAGTTTGAAAATCTTTTGAAAAGGATCTAATGCAGTGCAACATGATTTTAAGTATTACCCAGAGACTTTTAAGTCATGGAGTTCAGTATTATTCACATTGAGGCTTTATTAATAATTGAACCATTTTTCAGAGACTTGAGACAGAACTGAAGTGACATGTTTTTATTTACCTTTTTTTGTTTTTTGTTTTTTTTTTTACTTTGATGTTGTCAGTGGTGAAATAAAGACCTTAAGTTTGTTTTTTTTAAGACCTTAAGTTTTTAGAGTAGTATTAAGACACCCAACAGGCTGTAACTCAGACCTGGATAGAGGTGACTAGGAGTTCAGGAATATTTTTAGGAGTGTGGTGTATTTGTTTTTCAGAATTACATTTTTTTTTCTTATCAAGAAAAAAATCTTATTTAGCTGATGAGAGAACTACTGTTAAGCAAAATGATACCCATCGCACCATGGATGATACTCTGCAGCAGCCAAATCAGTATTTTATGTGTGTGTGCACATACATGTGTATATCCATATATACACGCACACATGGGCATATACAAACACAGAGGTATGTGTATACCCACACAGAAAGGAGTTCTGGATAGAAAAAGTAAAAACAAGGGCGCCGGGGTGGCTCAGTCAGTTAAGTGTCTGCCTTCGGCTCAGGTCATGAACCCAGGGTCCTGGGATCGAGTCCTGCGTCAGACGCCTGGCTCAGTGAGGAGCTTGCATCTCCCTTGCCTGCCGCTCCCCCTGCTTGTGCTCCCGCTCTCTCTCTGACAAATTAATAAATGAAATCTTTTTTTAAAGGTAAAAACAAGATATAAACTTACATGATTAGTTTTAAAATATGTGTGACTATGCATATGTGGAAGAGAGATAGCAGCGCTGTACACCAGCCAGGGGCAGCCAAGGGGTGGCTGAAAATTTAATTTTTCTCTTTTGTATATTGTTTTTTGTTGGTATTTTGGATTTTGCGCTGATGAATTTGTGTGGCTTTTGTGGTAAATTATTTTAAATGTTAAATAGTCTTTGGACTACTCTACGCTGTGAGGTGGAGGTGGGTGGGTTAAGGATAATATTTGTGGAGAAACCTGATTTGAATGAAAACTCTTCATAGAAATTTTCCTCTTCATTAAAATAACTGGTAGTTCCTGTTATTAAAAGTAATATGCTGTGAATTTTAATGTGCTTAACACCTAAGTTCATTACGAGCCTTAGGAGGCCAATTTAATTGGTGATACTGATAATTGTTGGCAATGTACATATGCACAATTTTTACTGGTTGGGTAGGGTCAGGGCATCCCCCACGCTTTGGACCCCACTGTAATCCTTACCATGGCTCAGACCACAGGTTAGGAGCCACGTGCAGCTCTTCAGCTGGTGGCGGAGAGAGAGAGATTAAATTAAGATTTATTTGAAATACGTTTAGAAAGTGACACAGCCTTTTAGATTTTGGGAGAACTTGGAGAAATGAAGGGGCTTGAAATAGATATTTTTAAAGCTAAGATATGTATGATAATTTTGAGTTCTGAAATGCGAACTGGTCATGTTAACAAACATTGTGATTTGGCTTAGTAGGTGGTATCAAGAGATGGGCCAAGGCATGTGGTGTTTTAATGCACAGTCTATAGATCTAGAGAGAGCATTGATTTTTGTCATTGTGGCTGTAGGTTGTGTTTCTCATGGTTTACTTGTGAGGTCAGGTTAAGGAAGCCACTTTGATGTTTTGTTTCCTAGGCAAAGGAAGTTGTAAAAGATTGTCTTTACACTCATGAAATGCTTTGGCTGGCTGTGTGAACTCCTGGTGGGTGAATCTGATTTGGGAACTGGCACTGTACTTATTTCTCCAGCCACTGTTTTTCTTGGTGTGGGCGAAAAGGAACAAATGTTTTATCCTGATTGTACAAGTCCCTTGCCTAGTGTGAATTGTTAGGCCTGCACTATGAGGTCATGTCCTTGGCTGTAAAAGTTAAGTCTTTCCCTTTTGCATCCGAGTGCTGAAATATTTGGTGAGTTCCTACTTACTGAGTATTCTTTATCTCAGGTTTGTGAAAAATGATTATTATGTAAAAGAGGAAAAACAGGATGGACTTTTCCAGCTAACTGGGCATGTAATCGTGATTTCCCTCAACTCCACCCCATCTGTAAATGGAACATCCATGACTCACTTCTCAGGGCCACACAGGCACTTTTGTAACCAGTGCTTGAATGGGAGGGTGGGATGGGGATGGAAGGAGATGGGCTGGCATCCCACTTGTGTTTAGCCAGAATCTGTCCAGCTGCCTTTATAATGGACTTCTGAAGAGGACAATGTGCCTTCTCACACACCATGCTACATATTTTTTTTTCTTATTGCGCTGTTTGTGCCAAAATAATGCAATATATGAAATGTAATAAATGTCGCCATTAATACTGTAACATTGTGGGTAAGTGTTATATAGCAGAGTGTTCCTTCTGTTACATAAGATTTTAGTATTAGCATGGATAATCTAGATTCCTGACTATCACATTACTCTTTTTAACTGTATGACTTTGATTTATATATATTTAGAATATTTTTCTAGTTATTTGTCCCTGTACTCTTGTTTAATTTACAGATTATGCTCTAGAATTTGTGCCCAGCATAGTGTTAGAAATAGATATGTATACTGCTTTATGAAGATGATTTTATCACTACACCTGACTTTTTAAAATCATAAATAAGAGCACTTCTGTATTTGTTATAATATATCTGTAAATAAGTGATCACTGGTGTTTGATCATCCACTGTTTTCTAATTGAAAATGACTACCAAGTCATGCAAGGTCCCAATGTGAGAGTAGGCATAGGTGCAGTAGAAATTTATTCCCCAAAACTGTGGGGGGACAGATTGAGAAACCACATATCTGGTGGGGACTTCAGTTTCCAGTAAGGTTAGTTTGCATGTTGGAAGTTAATGATTATGCAGCATATGTAAACAGTCTAAACTCTGTGTGTTTATGATGGAAATGTTTTTTTCTAAAAAAAATTGATAGTTCATGTATTTGAATATCCCCTAGATTGCATTGTGTAATAGCTATAAGTAGAAATTAAACATGTACATGAATTTACCTGATAATTTAACATAACAAGAAATAAACTTATAAGTGTCTGCTTTTTCTTGATTTAGGTCTACTTGAGACCCTGTAATACTAAATGCAGCACTGCCAAGATTTAATAGTCAAATGGTTATTGTCCAATTTTATTTATTTGTGGCCGATTCTAACAAAAAGATGTATGTGTATGTTTAATATTTTATCCATGAAACTTTCCAGAGAATAGGTCAACATTTACTTTAATAGTTTGACAAACAGAAAAATAAAATTTGCTTATAAGTACACATGTATCAGTTAAGTGGCATTGAGTGGATTTTTGCATTTCATTTGAGAAATTCTGCTAACTAAACTTTTCATTCAGTTGTCATGGCAACTCTATTTCTTCACAAGTTGAAGACAAGTTAGATGTTAACCTGCACATTCCTCGAGAGATGAAACAGGTGTTGATTTAAGATGTGTTAGGAAGAAGCAACAAAATCACCAATCTAATCTGTTCTGCCTTTAACACCTTATAAATACTTCATACTGCCAACTCCATCTCCCTGGTATATCCAGAAGATCGGACATTTTCTTTTTTCTTACAAGTGAAACGGGTTAGGGTTATAGAAAAAAATGTATGTTACCAGTTAGCTCTTAATTATCCTCATTTTCTCAAGGTCTTTTTATAAAATATGATTGAGGAATAGTAATAAGAATGTCTTTTAAATTTCCCACTTTAAAGCATATATTTGAAAATCATTGAATGAAACAAGGAAACATACATGCTGTGGTTAGAGCATTGATGTGGGAGTTCTTCTAAATCCTAGCCATGTCATTGTGTCTGTAGTGCTTAATGCAGTGCTTGGCAGGAAGTTGCATTTAATAAATACCTGTTGAATGAGTGAATGAATGAATGAATGAATGCATTTTAGAGTTTTAAAGACTGACAGTCCTTAAAGATTCTCTGGTATTCCAGAATCTGATCTCTTGAAATATTAATGCTTTTTTTTGTAGGGAACTTCCTTTCTTGATGTTTCTAGTATTCATTGTGGCATTGCTTAAAGGTATCTCATTTTACACAACTCAGCTTCTTCTTTCTTTCCATTAATTATAATGAAAAATTTTCTGGTATCAAAATCATAGGATAAATAGTCTAAAGGGACCTGTCTCCTCTTCAAAAAACAAAACAAAACAAAAGAAACCACACAACTAAACTAAAAAAGACACCTAAGTAATATTTCTGAACCCAGTTATAAAATCCCACAGCTGCTGAAAATAACCTGTTGAAAAAGTATTTAAACAATGTGAACCTTTCAAATTATTAGCTGTGTTGATAAATGTAAAACTCTGTTCTATACTTTTTAGATTTGTTTTAATTCTTGTGTGGCTTGGTAAACCTGAAATACATTATACAATAACATTAGCTCATTGGTTTTTTTCAAATTTAAGATAATAGCACATTTAAGTATAAAAACAATATTGGTCTTCTGAACCTGCAGAGACCGTGTTTGCATGTTACATGAAGTAGGTATTTCAGAGAAAAGATGGAATCATCTCTGCCTTCCATTTGAGAAACTAATTTAAACGTGGGTTACAAATCTGGCCTGTTCTTTACGAAGTGTATAACCCAGACTAACATATAAAGATGACCTACACTGTGTGAGGAAGTGAGCTATGAGTAAACATTTTGACCAAGCATAATAGGCAATGACTGTTTGCTTTAGAATGGTACACTGAGTAAGTTAGTTGCTAGGGCAGAAGGAGGTAGCAGAGCAGGAACTACTGTTTCTGCCTAAAGGGCAAAGAAGTACCCCTGGTGGCCACTTGGTTCTTTCCAAGTATTGTGGATCTTTACAGAGACCCTATGAACATTGCTACCTGGCCCCTGCTATGGGATAATGTACATTTTTTAGAGGCATATGTTCTTGAAAACCTTTTCTATAAATTATGATTTTATTTTGTTCAAGATTATTTGAATTTTTGAATGAATTTGAATTATTTGAATTTTTTGAAAATTTAAATGCACCTGATTAAAAATGAAACAATATAAAATGATATACATTGAAATAGAAACCTTCAGTTCACAGGCCAGTCTCTCTTCCTAAAGGCTACCATTATTGTAATAGTTTCTTTTATATCCTTCCAGAAATATTCTATGCAAACACAAGGAAAAAATATTCTTTCGTTCACGCAGAGTGGTAGTTGCCTGTGTACTGTCTTTTGCTTATAGCTACCTAATATTCCATTGAATAAATGCATGTATGAATACTTTACTTAAACCCCCGTGGTTCTTAAATCTGGTTGGACGTTAAAGTCACGTAGAGAGGTTTAAATACCCAAACTGCTCTCTCTCTCTCAGAGACCCATATTTAATTGGTCTGAGTTAGGGCCCTATGTGTCTGTCTTTATGAAACCCTTCCCAGGTAACTTTAGTGTGCAGCCAAGCACACTATTATCAACTAGTCCCCCACTGATGGATATTTCTATTGTTTCCAGGCTGGTTGCAGATAATGAACTGCTGGTCAGAGGTCTTATGCATAGGCTGAAGTATGTTTCTAGGATAAGAACCTGGAATGGAATTTCTGCTACGTTGCTCTTCAGAGATGTTGCACCTATTTATACTCCTACCAGTAACATATAACAGTGGCTGCTTAGTGGCTTCAAGTACCCTAAAGAAACAATGCTGACTGGTGGGGTGGTGGTGCAACTGGAGCCTTAGCTTGCTCTTGGTAGTTGTTGATTGCTTCTCTAGTCCAGGGTCCTGCATATTGTTTTAAGCTCCTTTGTAATTCAATTCAGCAGTGCTAGCTTGACATGATAGTGCTTGCCCTTTTTTGACCCTAGTGATTTACAAAAAAAAGTTCTCTGTATGAACATGTTTAAAAAAGCAAAGTAACTTTAGTGCATGGAGATGCTCTTTAGACATTATCATTACAATCATAAAATCTAAAAAGAATCTTAATAGCTGTCTAACAGCAGGAGAGCGGGTAAATATGATGTTAGTTTCATGGGATATTATATGATAGTTAAATGATTAGGATGACTTATTAATGTAATCAAGTCACAAATATTTTAATATAATTAGTGTTATATTAATGTATCAATATATGATTATTAATATATAATTAACATATTAATTTATAATATAACAGTAATATAATAAGGGAAAAACGCTGATGATATGATGGAGTAATGAGCTTGTGGGTAAATGCCCTTAAATTTTTAAGGATAATTTAAAAAATTATCCTTCACAATAATAAAATTGTTTGGGCAAAAGATAAAAATTAGAGAAAACATCAAATTCTTTTATAATGCAAATAGCATTTATGGTTTTAAAGATGTATTTTCATATTGTGAATGTCATTAATTAGTGGAAACATATTATAGAATATGGATGTAAATGGCTTATTTGAAATCTTTTAAGATGCCTGTAAATATCTCCTCAAGAATTTTAAGAGACCCATTCTCTAATATTTGTCGAAAATAAAACTTTACTATGTATTGGGCACTGTGCTGAATTGCTTCTACTTATATCCTCTCACCCATGTCTCATAGTTCTCCTTTGAGGGTAAGTATTTTTATTAGCTAATTTATAGATTATAAAGTCATAATATTTTACAGATGAAAATGTTGAGGTTTGCTTGGGATTACTGAGTGGTTAACTAGTGATGCTGGAAATTCAAACCCATGCCTGTGAATTCTTTATTAATACATGATCTCTATCCCCACTTTGCAGATTATTATTTGAGATACCTGAGAGATTAAGATTCTGGTACATTTTGTCGGGTTTATAAGGAAGCATGTAGTCTTAAGTGTTATTTTTAGGGAACTTCCCATTTTAGTCGTGCAAGAAATAGATAAGAAGTGTAAAAAGCTAAGTGGTAATATAGAGCGGTGGACTCCAAGGCCACAGATCCAGGTACAGATTAAGATGAAAGCAAGTAGTAAGGGCTCTTTAGTCTGAGCTGGTTAGGGGAGGCTTTACAGGGGGGTCAGATCTGATTGGGGAATATCTATCTATAGAGAGATGAAGTGGGTGAAGATGTTTTATCTTACGTGTGTTCTTGGGGGTAATGAGTGGACTGGTTTTTTGGAAATAAGAATGCTCTAGTGAGGCAAGATCCATTGGGATGAGATTGTACAGGGCCTTGAAAGCATTATTAATTTTAAGTTTTTTTGTTTGATTTAAAGATTTTATTTATCTGACAGAGATAGCGAGAGAGCACAAGCAGGGGGAGCAGTAGGCAGAAGAAGAAGCAAGCTCCCCGCTGAGCAGGGAGCTTGATGTGGGACTCTCAGGACCCTGGAATCTTGACCTGAGCCAAATGCAGACACTTAACCTACTGAGCCACCTGGGCGCCCCTAATTTTAAGTTTAAATTTAGGTGACCCCAAAGAGTCAATGAGAGGTCTTCAATCTATACTACTTTGAGGATCAATAGAAAGAGTAGGAACTTTGTTGTGGGTTTGCATTTCTTGAGTTCAAACCTGGCTCCCCCACTTATGATGTATGCCATGTTACCCTCCCTGAGGAGGGTAACTCCCTGAGTTTTTTTCATTTGTAAAATGATGTAAAATCTCTTTTCTTGCAAGGTTGTTCTGAAGACTAAAGATAATATATGTCATTTGTGCCACATAGCCCTTGGCACTCAGACATTTGAAAAATGGTAAGTCTTGTAACACTCAGAAACTGAAATACTCTTTTCTTCCTAGCTTCTCAAGCTACTTCCCTGTCTTAATCACATCTCTTGGATGTCTCCAAATTGTAGGGAAATGGCAAGTAGCTGTCTTCATCAAAAAGTGGAGTTCCTTCTCTGAAGGCATTGGGGAGCCACTACGATTTTGGGTAATGGATTGGTGAAACAGCTTGCTCAGCACCTGTGCCTTGACCTAAATTTTGGTGTTGGGATCCAAGATAGTACAGTTTTACTATATATGATATCTGCAAGCAGAATGTGTCTGTATTTCTTAGTCTTCCTGCTTTCCCCCAACCCTAGGCCTCTATCTCCAAAGGGAAAAGCCACAAATCATCACAAGCCAGTAACATTATACTCCTACCTTTTTGGCTTTCTTCCTAGCCTATGGCAGAATCCATATTTGGTAAACAGAGTTATCTGTTTTTTTGTTTTGTTTTGTCTTTTTTATTTTCTCTCAATAAGTACCTTAGTTATTTAGAGCAGTTTTAGGTTTAAATAAAATTGAGGAGAAGGTACAGAGATTTCTCATACAGCCCTGCCCCGACACATGTAGAGCCTCCTTCATTATCATCGTCACTCACCGAAGTGGTACCTTTTTACCAAGGATGAACCTATATTGACACATTATATTCACCCAAAGTCTATAGTACACCTTAGGGTTCACTCTTGTATTTTACATTCTATGAGTTTGGGCAAATGTAAAATGGCATATATCCATCCTCATAATATCACAGAGAGTATTTTCACTGCCCTAAAAATCCTCTGTGCTCGGCCTAGTCATCTCTCCCCCCATGCCCAGATATCTCTTTTTATATCTCAGGACATCTTTTTTTCTCTAAGTAGTCTCCTGATAGTTCTGTTTCGTTAACTGATTAGTTTTCCCAAACATTTGTGAAGAGCCCATTTTGGCTGTGTCCTAAAATTCCATACTTATACCAGAGAGAGGAGTTTGTGTTTGAGGACTAGCTCAGTTACTCATGATAGTCAATTTTTTTTTTTTAACAAATGGAAAGCGGGGGGAAAGGGGAAGAGAGAGAGGGGCATTTGCCTCAGAAACTAGAGAAAGGAAAAGCTTTTAATTGTCCAGTAATCTTACCTTATTGAAGTGCTGACTGACCCTGAGAATTATGTGGATTATCAGTCTAGATAATGTGCCGTGAGAAGTGTGCAACCTCTGTGTGTTCCCAGTAAAGCTGTTAAAAAGCAGTCTAGAGTGGCTCAGTCGTTAAGTGTCTGCCTTCAGCTCGGGTCATGATCTTGGGGTCTTGGGATTAAGCCCCGCATTGGGCTCCCTGCTTGGCGGGAAGCCTGCTTCTCCCTCTCCCACTCCCTCTCCTTGTGTTCCCTCTCTCGCTGTGTCTCTCTCTGTCAAACAAATAAAATCTTTTTTTTTAAGATTCTATTTATTTATTTGACAGAGATCACAAGTAGGCAGAGAGGCAGGCAGGGTGAGAGTGGGAGAAGCATGCTCCCCGCTGAGCAGAGAGCCCAATGCAGGGCTCAATCCCAGGACCCTGGGATCACGACCCGAGCTGAAGGCAGAGGCTTTAACCCACTGAGCCACCCAGGTGCCCCAATTAATAAAATCTTTTTTTTTTTTTAAGATTTTATTTATTTATTTGACAGACAGAGATCACAAGTAGGCAGAGAGGCAGGCAGAGAGAGAGGGAAGCAGGCCCCCCGCTGAGCAGAGAGCCCGATGCAGGACTTGATCCCAGGACCCTGGGATCATGACCTGAGCCGAAGGCAGAGGCTTTAAACCACTGAGCCACCCAGGTGCCCCCCAATAAATAAAATTTTAAAAAGCAGTCTGGTTGCCCTAGGTGTAAACTCACACTTTATAATTTGTTCGTCTTTGTGTCTTCCTTCTTTCAGTCTTCTTTCCTTCAAGTCCAGGGTTGTGTTGGACTTTGGTCTTACAGCTGATTACTGTGCTATGTGGCTCTTTAGATTATTCCAGTGAGTACTGAGTTTTATAGCTTGGACCCTAAAAGTCAATATTGTGTGTAACACAGCAGTAGCAATGTGAGTTCTCCTGAGGTTGCCTAGACCCACTAGCATGTTAAGTAGCTGTTAAGAGGAAGCTTCTTTTCAGAACTGTGTTATAACTAGCGCTTGATTGTCAGAATAGCTGTGGTCCAATCAGCAGACCATAGTAGGTATCTTCCCTTGGATTAAAGTATTGCCGTAATGTGAGACCTGTGCTCTTTATTTTAGAAACCTTTATGTGCAAGACACTTGGTCTCCAGTACCCCAGAGATATTTTTAGTCGGGGAGCGACAATTATCCTCAAGGAGAAAATAACAGGGTCTCTCCTCTCCTTCCAAACAAATCCTGAATTAATGTTAATCTATCAGTTATCACCCCTCTGTTTAGAAGACTCCCTTTGTCTTCCTATCCTAGAAATATTTGGGATATGGGGCCTTGACCAACTCTGCCCTATGTGTTGGGGCAAGTAGTGTTCAAATTTCTCTTCTTTTCTTCTTTTCTTTTTCTTGGCTGGCTGGGATTCCCAACAAGGGTTTTTCCTCACCATCAGATTAGGTCCTGTGTGACCTTTTGGGGGCAGAGGAGGAGGTCATCTCACCTATGTTGGTTTAGGCTCTGGGTGGCCTAAAATCCTCATAGCTGGAATTCTCCATCTGGTCCCATCCACTTCCAGAGCCTGGCCCAGTCCAGCTTACTGGGATCTGAGTCTGAGATTGGGCATCAAAGCTTAACAAGTAATTAAGGATTTATAGATCTTCCATTGCTTTCTCTGAATGTAGTTTCCTTGGGGACCTAACTGGTATGCATGGAGGTATGTGAGGTAAATTTTAGAGGAAAAACTGGATGGGATATGAAAGAGAGTGAATTGTAAACAAAGAGAATAAATAATTTTTTAAAAGTATAATAATTGGGGTACCTGGCTGGTTCAGTCAGAAGAGCATACAACCCTTTATCTCCAGCTTGTGAGTTCAAGCCCAACGTTGGGTGTAGAAGTTACTTAAAACAAAACAAAACCCTTAAAGTAGTAATACAAAAAATAATTTCAAGGTTTTGAACCTGGTAACTGGGAGAATAGTAGCATAATTAATGGAACTAGGACAGCTATAAGAAGAAATTTACTTAAAAAAAAAAAAAAAGGCTCCACACCTACCATGAAGCCTAACGCTGACCTCGAACTCATGACCCTGAGATCAAGACCTGGGCTGAGATCAAGAGTCGGATGCTTAACCAACTGAGCCACCCAGGCGCCCCTATATTCACTTTTTCAAAAGTAATTTCTCCTGAGGGGCTTGGGTGGCTCAGTTGGTTAAGCATCCGACTCTTGATCTTAGCCCAGCTCTTGATCTCAGGGTCATGAGTTCAGGCCCAAGTTGGGCTCCACACTGGGTGTGGAACCTACTTAAAAATACAGGTAATAAGAAAGAGAGTATATATGTTTGGTTTTGCACATACTGAATTTAAGTGCAGTTGGATACTCCACAAATAGTGCTCTTCATGAGGCAGTGGTTATCAGAACAGATAGTAAGCCGTTATTTGCCAGAGGGCTCAGGAGATCCATATTTTGCTCTTAAGACTTTCCTTTTTCTGTTCCCTTCCCCAGAATAACTTTTGTCACAGTTCTGTTTGTACTTCCAAACTCTGTCCAGATGCCACCTCTGATTGTCTTTGCAGAGTTCCCTAAATGTACATGCCCTCTGAACTCCTGAATTTAGTGCTTTTCTTTTTTTATGGCACTTACAGCCGTCTACTAGCTGTTCCTATTTTATTTTTTTTAATTATCCAAGCATTACCAGCTTATACCTTAAGTGCAAGGAACATTATATGTATGTCCCTGTAGTACATAGCATAGCACTGAGTCCATTAATAGGAGCTCAGCAAATATTTAAATATATTTATTTATTTTTTTTTTAATCTTTTTTTTTTTAAGATTTTATTTATTTATTTGACAGACAGAGATTACAAGTAGGCAAGAGAGGCAGGCAGGGAGAGAGAGGAGGAAGCAGGCTCCCCGCGGAGCAGAGAGCCCGATGTGGGGCTCGATCCCAGGACCCTGGGATCATGACCTGAGCCGAAAGCAGAGGCTTTAACCCACTGAGCCACCCAGGCGCCCCTAAATATATTTATTTAAACCTGTTTATTTTCAGCCAATACCACTAAGATATAATTTATTGTTATCTAGAATTCTTTTTTAAACTTTTGTATAAATTTTCCTCTTTGAAACTTTTGGAACATTTCTTAGAATTTAACCAGCAAGTATGTTTATCCTGTCCATACCTCTCACTGTGTTTACCCCTTTTTTATAATTTGTTTTCATTTACCAGGTGATGTAATTTTTTAAACCCCAGAGACTTATCTCAATAGATCATTTTATTTTTTCTATACCAGTTTCAGTTTATGTTTCTGAGGTTTACTGCCAAGAAATGTATGACGTATTCTAGTAAGAATATACTTTTTTTAGAGCTTTGGCCTGTCACAAGAATAGCTTGACTACCATCTTTACCTCAACTGACCAGACTTTTGCTCAAACCAAAATTCATTTGGCACTTACTTATCTTTTTTCAAAGAACCCTGAAAGATCTGTTGAGTGTTCCCTTTAGTTGGGCATTTTCCTGGTGAAAATGTTTAGTGCCATTAATAAAGATGGCCCTATCCCTGGCCACTCTGTCACTCCTATCAGTTATAAAAATGTTAAGTTCAGGGGTGCTTGGGTGGCTCAGTGGGTTAAAGCCTTTGCCTTCAGCTCGGGTCATGATCTCAGGGTCCTGGGATCGAGTCCTGCATCAGGCTCTCTGCTCAGCGGGGAGCCTGCTTCCTTCTCTCTCTCTCTGCCTGCCTCTCTACTTGTGATCTCTGTCAAATAAATAAAATATTTTAAAAAATGTTAAGTTCATCCTTCACAACCATCACCAAAAGTTCACTGTTTATATTTCTTTTTCCAGAGAAATGTTTGTTTATTTCTACTTTTGCTTTCTGGTCTGAATCCAGTTCTCTGTCCAAGATAAATATTTTACTGGCTTCACACTATTTTATCCTCATAAAAACAAGTAGCCAAATACCTGTGTACTAATGCAGTTCACGTAATGAAAACGTTAATGGCAAATGAAATTTAGGTGAATAAAGGAATACTTGTTTTGGTTTCTCATGGACATAGTTAAAAAAAAAACTAAACCTAAGTTTACTAGTACATAAATCATTTACTATTACAACTTCAGTGGGCTATCAGAAGTTCATTTCTCCTATTTGAATTTTGTAGTTATCAGTTTTGAAATAAGTGGACGAACCAGAGCTTGAAAGTATATATTTTATCCCTAAATTGCAGTTGTTCTCAAATGGTAATGAGTTGACAGTGATTTTTATCATATTCCAAAGAATGCAGCTTAGGGAAGAGGAGAGGTTCTGATAGTTATCCTCTGCAACCTTTATTCTGCAAGATCTCTTGCTCCCTGTTTCCTAAAAAAGTAGTGACAAATTAACCAGAGTCAAAGGTATTACAATTTTGATCTCCTGGAGTTTCCTTTTCCTTATGATTCTTTGTGATTTCTTTTTCATGATGCTCTTTCTTTAATTTGCCACTTTAATTTACTTAGATAAGGTAATGTCTTTGTGGGATAGGGATAGGAAACATGAAAGGGAGAGATTATTTTCTGAGTGTTGCTTTTCAAGGCCTTAAAATTCCTTTCCATCCCCAAGTCTTTGAATTGAATTTTACCCCTGAGATAGAAGCACCTGTGTCTCCAGGTGGAGGCTGTCATCTCCTAGTAGTCTGGGAGGGGGGCCATCAGGAATTGGAGGATCTCATACTTAGATGTTGTTGAGAAAGTGAGGAATGCTCCCTGCCCCCTGTGAGTGGGATTAGCCAGAGATCTCTTAATTGAATCATTTCTTTTCCTAGGCAAAGACAAAGAAAGATCTGTTTAGCCTGTGCAATGTCGTGGTGATGGTTTCAAAGCAGAAAGAAGCCACGCTGTAGGTTTAGGATGCCAAAGTTAGGCATCCTAGCCAATTTTCCCCATGATTTTCTTGTCTAAAAATTGTGGGGGAAAGATGCATATTGGTTAAATGTGCAGCTATGTGTTAAAGATCAGTATTTCAGAGAAAGGGTAATTACTTAGTTGGGCTTACCTGTATTAGTTCACATTTACGTGAGTTTTATTTTCCAAAGCAGTTGTATTTATTTTATAGAATAGAATACAGGCTCGCTGGCCAAGGCCACAGAGGTAGTTGAGCATATGGGTAGGGCCAGATCTGGAACACAGACCTGAGGCATTGGCCTAAGCCAATTTTTAGTCTTAAAAGTATGGCAAGTTCCCTTGTTTTAGACTTAATAAAAGCTGCTACGAATTTGTAGCTAAAATGTATCTTTTTAACTTCTTTTTTTTTTAAGATTTTATATATTTATTTGTCAGAGAGAGAGCGAGAAAGAGTGTGCACAAGCAGGGGGAGCAACAGGCAGAGGGAGAAGCCGGCTCCCCATTGAGCAAGGAGCCAAATGCAGGACTTAGCCCCAGGACTCTGGGATCATGACCTGAGCTGAAGGCAGCCGCTTAACCGACTGAACCACCCAGGCGTCCCACATCTTTTTTATTTTTAATGATCATAATTCTGCCTTCTGTGTGCTGAACCTTTGTGTTGTTTTCATTAGATTTGTGCCATTTTCTGGTATTGAGGTGCTCAGAACTGTGACATGTTAAGTCTTAAAATCGACTTCAAACTCCTGTACATGTCTGGCCCTGTCTCATTTCTCTTTGCTCTTCCCCTCACACTTAAGACCAGTCAAAGTGAACTTGTCTCAGTTCCTCAAACAACTTTGAGCTTTCCCTTTATAAGGATTGCTTTGCCTGGAACTCACTTCCTCTCTTCCATCTTAACCTACTGACTCCTACCTACTTGTGGTGGTTAGGAGTGGGTGTGGACTCTGGAACCAGACTTCATGTTTCTAGTCCTGACATCATCACATAATAGCTGCAAGATCTTTTTTTTATTATTATTATTTAAGACTTTATTTTATTTATTTATTTTCAAAAGTGGTTTTTTGTTGTTTGTTTGTTTGTTTGTTTTAAGTAATCTCCACAACCAACTGAGCCAGCCGGGTGCCCTAATAGGTGTAAGATCTTGAATAGGTTACCGAGCAGCTCTGTACTGTGCTGCTGTTGTCTCCTTGGTACACTGGGAATGACAGTAACCACTTCATGGTGTGCTTATGACATTTAAATGGGTTGGCTTTTGCGATTTTAGGACAGTGCCTGGGACTTGGTAAGTGCTGATAGCTGGAAGCCGGTACTGATAGTGTCCTGACCCTCCAGTGGATTAGATATACCTGCTCTTTCTCATACTCAGCATTGTGCTTTGTACCCTACCCCGTTGGACTGGAATTGCCTGTGCATGACTCTCCCACTCTAAAGACCAGGGATGACCAGGCCATATTTGTATTGTTCACTTTGGGATGCAGCCCCCGTCACATATATAAGCACTTGGGAAATGTTTGTATAAATGAATAAGCAAAGCTCTGTTAACTCATGTGGTATGCGTAATGTCTTTGACCTCAGTTTTCCTTTCCTTTCCTTTTGTGAAGACCTTTAAGCTTTTATTTGAAGCTTGACAGTTATATTTATTTTCAGATTTTTTTTAAGTAGGCTCCACACCCAACATGGGGCTTGAACTCATGACCCTGAGATTAAGAGTCGTGTGCTCTACTCACTGAGCTGGCTTTACGCTCCTATTTGGAGTTCTTGATAAGGGGTAATTTTAGGACAGGGGAGATGATAGTTTAGCCACAGTTTCTTTATGGGTTTTGGAGTTGTTAACACTTCATTGCTTAGTGTGGTTCATTCTGTTAGAGAAGAGGCTGGACATAAGGGTAGGCCTACTGAAAAGTTGCTGTGTTTTTTAGGAAGAGTTAAAGTGGGATCCACATAGAACAGACCAGACTCATGAGAACACCTGATTCGTGTTGAGCACAGTCTGGATTTAATCTAATAATTGTCACAGCCTCCCTGGAAATCACAGGATTTCCCTGCATTCAGCTTTTGTTGGCAATCAGGTGTGCCTATGGCTATCGTGTAGCAGTAGAAGCTGCTTGACTTTTTCCTCCTACTAGCTCTGTCTTTATAGTCAAGAATAAAAACAAGGTAAAAGGAAAAGCTTATGTAAGAGTAAAATAGTTTCCGGCTGAAAGTAACAGACTTTTTCCTACTCTAGAGGTAGTGGTCATCTGGTGTAGTCGTGGCAGGTCCCCTGATGGTGGGGTGTTCCAGGTGAAAATAATGTCTTACTTGGGGAAACGGAAGAAGGAGGAAGGGGTTTGCTATGCTGCTAGGATTCTTTTGATTAAAGGCATTAAAGATTTGGAGTACTAGAAGAATGAGACAATTAATTGCTCTAAACTTTACTGAATTTTCAAGGGGCAGTAGTAAAAAGCAAAGGGTAACTCCAGACTGGACTTTCACAGCAGTATAATTTGAAAAACACGTTCCATTTCTTGAGCTTGTTCCTGCCTCCCTACATCTAATCTGCCCTAATAGAATAAGGAAAATAATAAAATTTAGTGAGCACAGCTTATGTACAGGCAATGTTCTAAATGCTGTCTATATATAGCCAATGTCTGTATGTTCAGGATTCACAGTGTATTATATACCCTTTTATTATTTCCAAAGAAAGCAAAGCAGGATGTGTAGCAGTTAAGAATGTGTATGTGTGTGTCAGGTTTGAATTCCACTTTAGCTGTGCAATTTTGGGCAAATTACTTTCCATCTCACTTTTTAGATCTAAAAACAAATAAAGTCCCTATTAGATGAGGTAGTAAGAGCAAAGTTCTGTGCTAGACAAGGCTCATAGTAAACAGCTGAGTTGTGTTAGCCAAGTAATTAACCATTTGTTATATTGTCTTCTACTGGGAGTAACCTTTGATTTGATTGGTGTCCAGGGAAATTTATGAAAAATTTCAGAGCATTTCTACTATGACTCTGACTTGGAAGTTAATTAGGTGCATTTATATGTGCTTTTCTGATGGTGTTACCATTGTCTACCAATAAGAGATGAGAGCACTGTAACCTCAGCCCAGACTTACAGGGTCTTTCTCTATCTGCAGTCATCCCTTGTCATTGGTTCTTTATTTCTTTGTAAAGTCAGAAAAAAATTGAGCAGTGTGTTTCTTTACACCAGGAAGTGATGGTCTCTCACTGAACCACCCAGAGCAAGAGGGGACCATAATGTATTCACGGGTCTAAACCACTTCCGATTACTTTTCTTAAAGCTGTACTCGTCCAGCAGCTACTACTTAACCTCTTGGTATTTGAGCAGTCTCTTGCCATCCTCTTCTATGCTTAGAGCCCGTAAAAGAACAGGATTGGTGTGTGTGTTTGGGTGTGTGTGTGTCTATGTGTGTCTTTCTATGAGTCTGTGTGAAATAGTAGGCTATTACCACTTGGAAGACATTTTCTCATAGTTAAGATGTTAAAGATGTTATTGTTAAGAACAGTTAGTTCACTTATTCATTAGGATAATGGCTGTAGTTAATTTGGTTTTTGTAGGATAGCCAGGAATTCGGGCCACCCTTTATCATATGTTTGATATCTACTCTGAACTCTAAAATTATGAATGAACTTGTAGACCCTATACAATAAATCTTCATTCAGAAACACCTACTTATGGGGCGCCTGGGTGGCTCAGTGGGTTAAACCTCTGCCTTCGGCTCAGGTCATGATCTCAGGGTCCTGGGATCGAGCCCCACATCAGGCTCTCTGCTCAGTGGGGAGCCTGCTTCCCCCTCTCTCTCTGCCTGTTGTTCTGCCTACTTGTGATCTCTTTCTGTCAAATAAATAAATAAAATCTTCAAAAAAAAAGAAACCACCTACTGATTATCTTTGGTATTTCAGATATAATGAGTTGGTAGAATATAAGAATGAATAAGACACATCCCTGCACTGAGCAGTTCAGGTCCTGAAGCTTTGCTGCACACTGTTCCATTGTAATGTGTGTAATAGGACTAAAAGGTCAAGGCAGGGAGGCTTACAAAAGTGCTCAATAGATGGCTGACTAGAGTGTCCAAGTTTGGTAGATTTCTTTTTCAGTTCTTTTTTTCACTTAGCACTTTCTTAGCTTTTATACTTCCATATGGAGAATTAAATACTAAATACTAAATATTTGTAAGTCATTCTCATTCATTTGAGCTCAGAATTTTCTTATTCTTGTTGTCTTTCCATTTTACCTGCAGATGATTTTCTAAACATCAAAACTAGATTATCATTATCAGAATTTGTTTACTAATTTTTTGAAAGTCTTAACTATGGAATGGTGAGCGGTAAGGGTGATGGGTGTGTACAGGAGGAAGCAGCAATAAATGAGAAGCTGGGCTTTTCTTTTTCTGTTTATTTCTTTTCTTTTTATTTATTTGACGGAGAGACACATAGCAAGAGAGGGAACATAAGCATCGGGAGGGGGAGAGGGAGAAAGCAGGTTTCTTGCCGAGCAGGGAGCCTGGCTCCATCCCAGTACCTTGGGATCATGACCTAAGCTGAAGGCAGATGCTTACCGACTGAGCCAACTACCCAGGCGCCTGAAGGTGGGCTTTTCTGATGGGAGTTTATCTTCATTCTTTCTTTCTTTCTTTTTTTTTTTTTTTAACTAATTGGCTTTATTTTTTTTTTAAGATTTTATTTATTTATTTGAGGGAGAGAGAGCAAGCATGAGAGGAGGAAGATCAGAGGGAGAAGCAGAGCCCCTGCTGAGCAGGGAGCCCCATGTGGGTGGGACTCAATCCCAGGACTCCAGGATCAGGACCTGAGCTGAAGGCAGTCGCTCAACCAACTGAGCCATCCACACACCCACTTTCTTTTACTCTTCATAAATACTCTAGGCTTTAGATGGGTTTGTGTTTTGTTTTGTTTTTGCATTGTGAACATTTAAGGAGTTTTCATGTTGGTGTGTTTGTGATACTAGGAATTTTACCAGTCACAGCTGGCCACTTTAAGTTCAGGAAATTCTGTTTTGGAATGTCATTGCTTTCCACAGGCTCGCAGAGGGTAAGCCTCCTCAGCTGTCAACATACGCCGTCAGTAATGGCCCTGTGTCTTCTTTTTCATTTCCCACACATTCTCTGCATCGTGTAGAATAAGAAATGAACATTACATAAATTGATGATTTTGAGTGCATTATTAAGGGCTGAAAAAGGCAAGAGATGGTGGTGGGGGGTGGGGGAACTGATAGAGCAGTGTCCCTGAGCAGGTCAGAGACAATGAGACTCCGAGATCAGGGTCTATCTAGTCTTGTTCTTAGAATAGAAAAAATGCAGGTTTTTCTCATAGGAAGCAAAGGTGAATGTGGGTAAGTGGTTTCTGTATGCCAAGCACTGTGCTAGTTTCTGGGAAGAAATGAAGGACTGAGACGTGATCTGCTTTCAGGAAGGTTAGCCGAGGAAATGGTCACAAAAGCCCTATCAGGTAGTAAGTACAGTCCATCTTCATTATTCGTGGATTCCAGGTTTGTGTATTCTCCTACTAACTAAAATTTATTTATAATCACCAAAGTCAATACTTGTGATGCTTTTATGGTCATTCAGGGACATCCACAGAGCAGTAAAATATTGAAGTCGCCTAATATGCATGTTCCCAGAAGAGGTCAAGGAGCACAGCCGTCTTCTATCAGCTCTCATACTGTAAACAAGTATTGTTGTTGTTGTTTTCAGTCTATTTAGTGTTGAGGTTGGGGTTTTTTTGTTTGGTTGGTTGGTTTTTGTTTTGCATCTTTGTGCTTGTTGTTGGTGATTTTGCTGTTTGAAAGGGCCACAAAGCATAGGGCTGAAGTGCTATCTAGTGTTCCTAAGGGAAGAAGGCTCTGATGTATTGTGCTTACAGAGACCATCTATGCGTTAGGTAGGCTTCGTTCAGTGATGAGTTATAGTGCTGTTGACTATGATTCCAATGTTAATGAAGTAACCATATCTATTAAAGTGTCTTTAAGTAGAAACCCACATAAAACAATATTATTAATCAATTGATTAATTAAAAACATTGTGGCTACAAGGCCTGTAGGAACCTAACCCTCTATTTCCCCTAAGAGCAATGGTTCATTATTCAGTAATTCAGTTGTCACAGAGACTTCATAGAATGTAAGTATTGCAAATAGTGAGAATCGATCGTACAGTGGAGGTACTGTACAGCATTCATCAACTTTAGAATGGAAAAGGTAAATGGACAACTGATTCTGAGTTTTAGGGGCTGTTCTAACTGAGGGAATGGTGGCAGGGGGGCATCAAAGTGTTGATTTGTAGGGTTGAATGGTCGAGAAGTAAGCCAGAATGGGCTTGATACAGGAAGAAACTAGAAGATTATGTAGAGTCAGAGTTGAGGCTCAGAGGGAGTAAGATAGCTATAAGAATAGTAGGTTGTAGACAATATTAGAAAATGGGTAGGGGTATAAACCAAGGCTGTTTTTAAAGAAGGCAGAGAACAGCACATTTGTTGTTGGATCGACCATTCATGGGAAGGAATGTTGAGTTCCCAAGGGATGATGTAGTGATCAAAGAGCCCAGAGAGCTAACAAAGATAATTTCAATGCCCAGGGGGTGTAACCGTGTGCATGTTTCCAGAGGTCCCAAGAGCCCTGAGACATGATCCTTTTTTTTTTTAAAGATTTTATTTGTTTATTTGATAGACAGAGATCACAAGTAGGCAGAGAGGCAGGCAGGGAGAGAGAGGAGGAAGCAGGCTCCCTACCAAGCAGAGAGCCTGATGTGTGGCTTGATCGCAGGACCCTGGGATCATGACCTGAGCTGAAGGCAGAGTCTTTTACCCACTGAGCCACCCAGGCGCCCATGATCCAGGAATCTTAAAAGGCCAGGTGTAAAAGCAGATATAAAGAGGCCTATGCAAAGTTTCAAGTGAGTAGCAAGGTTTATTCCTGCACAGAGTACGATACACTTCTTTAGTTTACAAGCCCCACCCTCTCTGTACCATTGGAAGGACACGAGGAAAAATCAACAAGATTGTTTGTTGATTAGATTCAGGGAGAGGAGGAGACAGATGGGGTGAATGGTCAAGAGTTGCTTCAGAGCATTGACTAATTGTCATGAGATCCTTTTTCTTCTAGAGGAGATAGGTTGATGTTATACTTTCAGAGTGTTCTTTGTTATCTCTTGGTGCCCCAAATTCTTCAATTTTCATTTCCCTTGTCCTGTGATTTTCATTATTACGGCATCTGAGATTGGCGAATGTGTGTACTTACTGTTTGGTAAATAGAGGTAATGATTCCTCTCAGTTCTGTTTTCGTGGGGGTTGGGAGTGAGCCCGCTTCCCCTTGACTGTCTGTGAGGTTTCACTGACAACTGCGGACGCTCTGACTCTGACACTAGTCTTCCAAATTTTCCCACCAGCCACCAGATTAGGTTTGTCTTTTTTCACTTTGGTCGTTTTGATGGGGTTTGGAAATGAAGGAGAGGCAAATTATATACATATACCACCACTGTAATTCTTCTCAAGGGTTTTCTAGAGCTGTTCTGCTCATCTCGGTAGCCACATGTGGCTCATGGACACTTGAAATGTGGCTAGTCTGAATTGAGATGTTCTTTTTTTTTTTTTTAAGATTTCATTTATTTATTTGACAGACAGAGATCACAAGTAGGCAGAGAGGCAGGCAGAGAGAGAGAGAGGAGGAAGCAGGCTCCCCGCTGAGCAGAGAACCCGATGCGGGACTCGATCCCAGGACCCTGGGATCATGACCTGAGCCGAAGACGGAGGCTTTAACCCACTGAGCCACCCAGGCGCCCCTGAATTGAGATGTTCTTGAAGTTTAAAGTTCACATTGGCTTTCAAAGACTTAGAGTGAAAAAAAGAATGGAAAATAGCTCATTAATTTTTACATTGATTACATGTTGAGATAGTATTGTGTATATGTTGGCTAAATAAAATAAATTGTTAAAATTGCTTCACCTGCTTCTTTTTCCTTTTTTAAAATGTGGGTACCAGAGGGATACTTGGCTGGCTCAGTTGATAGAGCATGTCATGTGATTCTTGATCTCACGGTTGTGAATTTGAGCCTCACGTTGGGTGTAGCAATTACTTAAGAATAAAACTTTAGAATTTGAGAAACAGGACAGAGTATCATAGGGGAAGGAAGGGAAAAATGAAATAAGACAAAACCAGAGAGGGAGACAAACCATAAGAGACTCAATCTCAGGAAACAAACTGAGGGTTGCTGGAGAGGTCGGGGGTGGGAGGGCTGGGGTGGCTGGGTGATGGACATTGGGGAGGGTATGTGCTATGGTGAGTGCTGTGGATTGTGTAAGACTGATGAATCACAGACCTGTACCCCTGAAACAAATAATAATTATATGTTAATTTAAAAAGATGATAAAATAGTTCTACAGATTTGAATTAAAAAAAGAATAAAACCTTAAAAAATGTGGGTACTAGAAAAATTTAAATTATACATGGGGATTGCAACATATTTCTTTTTTTTTTTAAAGATTTTTTAATTTATTTGATTGGCAGAGAGAGAAATCACACGTAGGCAGAGAGGCAGGCAGAGAGAGAAGGGGAAGCAGGCTCCCACTGAGCAGAGAGCCCAATGTGGGGCTCCATCCCAGGACCCTGAGACCATGACCTGAGCCAAAGGCAGAGGCCCAACCCACTAAGCCACCCAGGTGCCCCTTGCAATATATTTCTGATGGACAGTGTTTCATTGTACCCTTTAAATTTCCAGGGAATAATTTGAAAATGACTGTTAGATGGTACTACTTTTAAAGGCCAAAACTTTGGGTCCACTTGTATTTGTAATGCTATTGAAGTTGTTGATGTACCTGAACGTAGCTCTTGTAAACAAAACAGTATTGTCATGAATACTAGAAATTCTCCCTGCTAAAAGAACTTCCCCCTAAGAAGTTTTTTCTTTTTCTTTGGAAATTCTCCTGTTATAAATAAACTCAGTGTTCATGACAGTTCTTCTGGATGGAAGATAACTAAATCTCTTTAAAAATGATAGCAGGAGGGGCACCTGGGTGGCTCAGTGGGTTAAGCCTCTGCCTTCAGCTCAGGTCATGATCCCAGGGTCCTGGGAACCAGCCCCACGTTGGGCTCTCTGCTCGGCAGGGAGCCTGCTTCCTCTTCTCTCTGCCTGCCTCTCTGCCTACTTGTGATCTCTGTCTGTCAAATAAATGGATAAAATCTTAAAAAAAAATGATAGCAGGATTACCATTGGATTGTGTTTTAGACTAATTAAATACAGTCAGATTTTTAAATGCATAACTATTTTTTAAAGGAACATTTGAATCTGTGTCACCTTGAGCTGTAGTGTAAAAGAGTTTTGTTTTCCCTGAGAGAGTCACTGTTTCCATAATTTAGGTGAACAGCTATTTTGTGAGGCAGTGTTAGTAAATATGACAGCAAAGAGGTTAGTTCTTTTTTTATTTGTTTTTTAATTTTTAAAAAGATTTTATTTATTTATTTGAGAGAGAGAGAGAGATCACAAGTAGGCAGACAGGCAGGCAGAGAGAGAGGGGGAAGCAGGCTCTCCACTGAGCAGAGAGCCCGATGTGGGGCTCTATCCCAGGACCCTGAGATCATGACCTGAGCCAAAGGCAGGCACCTAACCCACTGAGCCACCCAGGTGCCCCCAAAAGAGATTAGTTCTAACTTAAGCATCACTTACTAGTTGCCTTCTCTCTGCTCCGTGTTAGCTGAGCTACACAAGTCAAACACAAAAGGAAGTAAAGATGTGGGTGTGTGTCCTCAAGAAGTCCATCAATTGGTTTAGAAGTTCCTAACAGACATTCTAACATTCTGTATGTGATGAGGTATGAGGAGAGATTTATATGTTACAATAGTGACAAAGTATTAAAATCTGGAGATTTTTTATTATAAGAATGCAGATTTGGGACACCTGGGTGGGTCAGTTGGTTAAGCGGCTGCCTTCGGCTCAGGGCATGATCCCAGCGTCCTGGGATCGAGTCCCACATCGGGCTCCTTGCTCGGCAGGGAGCCTGCTTCTCCCTCTGCCTCTGCCTGCCACTCTGTCTGCCTGTGCTCGCTCGCTCTCTCTCCCTCTCTTTCTGACAAATAAATAAATTTAAAAAAAAAAGAATGCAGATTCGTGGCTACCTTGGATAAACACCACTTATACATGTGCCCTTTTGTGGGAATTGTACATGGCCTGTAGCTGTTCTTTTTTACACCATAACCATGGCAGTGTATAAGGGACAGGGACTATCATTCTAAGGTGTAGCCAATGGAAAGGTTGAACCATGGTTGTTGGGAGATTCTGTACTCTAAGAAACACATAGAGAATCCTTCAGAAGCATTGTGTATAGAGTCCATTTTATCTCCCCTTTATAGATGTTGAAACATCTTCAGAAAAGGGTCATTGTGGGAAGTTTTATGGCATAGACGGCCCTTGGTTTGGGTCCTGAAAAAATTTTGAGGATTTGACTTGGAGAATTAGAGGAAAGGTATTTTAGGAGGGAGCAGGTATGATTAAAAGTACACAGGGAGTGTAAAAGAAATTTATCAGTGGAATAAAGAATGCCTTATGTTAATTTGAAAGCTAATTATTTTGTAGATGTAATTTTCTAACTGTTGCATTAATTTGTTCTAGAGTTTTTTTCTCCCAAGGGACTTTGCAATGAGTCTATTTTATTTTATTTATTTATTTTTTAAAAGATTTTATTTACCTATTTGACAGAGAGAGATCACAAGTAGGCAAAGAGGCAGGCAGAGAGAAAGAGAGGGAAGCAGGCTCCTCGCTGAGCAGAGAGCCCGATGCAGGGCTCGATATCAGGACCCTGAGATCATGACTTGAGCTGAAGGCAGAGGCTTAACCCACTGAGCCACCCAGGCGCCCCAACAATGAGTCTATTTTGGAGGGCTTAATTGCCTGGAACTTCCAGAGAATTGGCCATGTTTCGGGATAGGGGAATGGAGAGATGACTGACTTTCTTGGAGAAAATTATTATTTGCCAGATGTCACTGTGGCCAAAGTTATTTATCTTGGCTTCATGTTGTATAAATACAGTCAGTCATCTATGAGCGTAGCAACTCAAATAGGACAGTGAGTATTTTCAGACACGTGCATAAAAAAAATCTCATTTGCTTAAAGCTGTACAGTTTTTCAGAGGGACTTTCACATGCTCATATTTAATATTTTTAACATCCTTCTAAGATAGGTGGAATACGTATCACCATCACCCGTTTATTTCCAGCTGGGGAAACTGAGGCTCAGCAAGGCTGGGTATCTTTCCTCAGAGTCATGTGGCTAGTGAATGACTGTGCCAGAAATAGCTATAGCTCTCTCCTTCTAGTCCAGGGTTCTTTTCCCTTGTATGACACCCTCTCAGCAGAGACACATCTGACAGTGACTGCTCCTCTGGTTGCTGGCATCTCCTGAGTTCCTAGTACTCAGCCTTGTCATGAGGAACTGACTCAGAGAAATGAGAGTCTGCTGATTCAGAGCTGAATATCTTTTCCCAGCCTCTCATTTCCCAGCTTTCTCTTCCCTTAAATTGATTTTGATCCACTCCTAAGCAACCATTTTTTAGTATGTGTCGCTACTAGGGTGGTAGTGGTGGAGGTTGTGGTGGAGGCTGCCGTCTCTATAGGCAGGGGTCACCACGGAGCCAGAAGCACCACGGGCTTCTTTCCCGAGCTTTCCTGTCCCCACTGGTGAGTGGAAAGACAGGCCTCAGTGCTTCGGGTACTTCTAATAAGTACCCCCAAGCCCACAGCACTGTAGTCCTGTTACACCATCACTGCATCTTGCTGTGAGACTGTTAGCACACCAACACCATTTTTCTTGTATCATCAGCATCTTGAGCAGGGCCGGCCTGGCACATCCAATATTTGAAAGGATAAATAAATGGAGTCCTTAGTCTTTAGATAAAATATACTGAAGGCAAGTTGGTAAATTATTCTGCAAAACTAATGAGATATCTTTATAAATTGTAGAAGAGTGTAATATGCTTTTTGTTTAATCCCATTTGCTGTTTTATTTAATTACAGCACAGATTAACGAATAACTCATAGTAATTGTAGAATTATCCCAGTGGCTATGATCATTACAATAATAATAGTATTGTTTGTGTAATGCCATTTACAAATAATTTAATTGAATGATTTATTCTTCTATGAGATAGTTGTATTCTCCTGTTGAAAAATTACAAATGGTTTAAAAATGTTTTTTGAGGGAGGCCTGGGTGGCTCAGTTGGTTAAGTCGCTGCCTTCGGCTCGGGTCATGATCCCGGTGTCCTGGGATCGAGTCCCACATCGGGCTCCTTGCTCGGCGGGGAGCCTGCTTCTCCCTCTGCCTCTGCCTGCCACTCTGTCTGCCTGTGCTCGCTCGCTCTCTCTCCCTCTCTCTGACAAATAAATAAATTAAAAAAAAAGAAAAAGAAACCAGCTACCTTATGTGTGAGTAGCATTTAATTCTGTCCCAAATTCTTTAAAAAAAAAAAAATGTTTTTTGAAATGTTATAAATATGAGAGAGAGGAAGAGAAAGGCCTTTCTTTTTTTTAAAGATTTTATTTATTATTTGACAGAGACACAGTGAGAGAGGGAACACAAGCAGGGGGAGTGGGAGAGGGAGAAGCAGGCTTCCCTGTGAGCAGGGAACCCTATGTGGGGCTTGATCCCAGGACCCTGGGATCATGACCTGAGCCAAAGGCAGACACTTAACAACTGAGCCACCCACGCGCCTGAGAAAGGCCTTTTTACAATAAAACTCTTCTGCAGGAAGACTCAGAGACCCGTCTAGTGTGGGACACAGGTTAGTGTACTTGAATGGAGCAAAGCATAGAAGAAGGTACAGAACTGGGGTGCCTGCCTGGCCCAGTTGGTAGAGCATGCAACTCTTGATCTTTGGGTTGTGAGTTTGGGCCCCATGTTGGGCGTGGAGATTACTTAAAAAATAAAAAGAACATCTTTTAAAAAATTTAAAAAGTACATGCAGAACAATGAGAAGGCTTATCGCAGAGGGTCTTAATGCTCAGCCAGAGTGGCTGAATGAACCTTTAGCTGTGGCTTGGGCATGTGACCTGCTGTGTCTCAATACTGACAGCATTTTAGGACTTGGACTTGGAGTAATCCAGGCTGATTCTGTTTGAAAGTATCAACAGAAAAGTTTCCTTAGGTTATAAATATACATCCAAACGGAAGAGGGATGGAGATATCTGAGAGTTCTCCACTAGGTATTTTTTCCTAGTATGCTTCTCATGAATTATACAATTTGGTAAGAATAGTGACAGTTTTGATGGGGAGAGTGGGAACACTGAACACTGGCAATAACAGAGCCATTTTTGGTCAAATAGGTAGAGTGAGCCAATGTGCTGAATTGGAATTTCTGCAACAGCTCTTCAAAGTAACTTTTTAAAAAAAGAATTCATATTTAATAATTACAGGTCCCATGCCCCACCCCTCCTCTTGCCCAGGCCGCAGCAGAGGTGGTACAAGGGATGGGGCATATGCCCCCAGCAACGAGGACAGCAGTCTCATGAGTGATTTTCCAGAAAATAGGATATCAGGGGCAGGCAGTGGTGCCCCCTCAAAAGACCCACTAGATTTCAAGACTTTATATATAATCTCTGTGCACCAGGGGGTGGCGAGGGACTCCTGGCAGCATCCTGGAGGCGGGGCCCAGGGAGCCCCATGCTCTCCTGCCTCTTCAGCCATTTTATTAGCTCAGACACATTGCCTTACAGGCAACCACTGCCACTGTGGCCGCCGCCACCCCCTCTGCAGTCTGGCTGGCCAGGCCATCCCAGTGTCCCTGGGACTCCCAAGTTCCCGGCCCCATCCGCCCTCAGTTGTGGTCAGACTCCTGTTCCTCTTTTCTTTGTAACTGGGCGCCCTGCTCACATGCTTTGCAGAGAATCCGAGACCTGTGAATGTTTTCAGAGACAATGGCCCCGGGCCCAGTAGCTTGGTTTCCAGCATCTTAAGCAGGGCTGGACTGCTGATACTTATGCTAAGGTCCAAATGTTAGTGACAACCTCGCTGGACATCAGAGTTAAACTTTAAAAGTTGTGTAATATTTTGTTGCTAATATGTTTCTAACTTTAGGAAATCTTAAAAGAAGTTGTGTGGTTGTTATTAATTTCAGTGAAACGTGGGGAAGAGTTGCAAGAATCATGCATAAGGAGAAAGGATTGTAGATTGAGGTCTGATATTGACCCTTAAAAAAAAGAAGTGATGAAAGTTTGTAAGTTTTTATCTAAATTGCTGGTTATCTAGCTGATTCCACAAGGGGTGAATCATTTTACTGAGATGAAAGGACAAGCAGTGACCCTTCTCGTGGGCGGGGAGTTAACACAGCAGAGCCTTACAACCTTGAATTAGTAGGCCTGGCCGCCTCTTTTTCACATTAAAGTTTAGATATGAAATTCGTACAGCGGCAGTTTATTCTAACTCTCATCCTCAGAGACACTGTTTCATTTATTAGGTTGAGGAGCTCCCGGAGTCTCGTCTTTCTTTTCCTTATCTATGTTGTAAGCATGCTGGTACTTGGTTATATAGCCTTTTGAATAGCACTTTAAAAAAAAAGTGCAATGTGTGTAGCTTAAAAAATCCCATCATTGTTATATATATTGTATTGCTGCTCGGTACTAAAACTAAGTCTCCAAATAAAGGGAAATTGGGGAGTTTTTAGTTAGATATTGTAAAAGAGCATATAGCTAAGAGCTATATACATTTTGCTGGCTTGTATAAATCTTAATGATAGCAATTATGTTGAAGGACAAATAGTGTGAGTAGAATTGCATTCTTACAGGGTGACTGTTTTGCTTTTCCTTTCAGCTGACTGGAATTGTTTTGACTCTGATAATTTCCTTACAATAAAGCCTGCAGAATTGTTATAGAATAAAGAAATCAAATTGTTTTGATCGTTACTGGCTTGGCAGCAAGGTTTGAAAAATAAAATAGGTTTACCCATTGTTTGTAAATAATACCTACCCAAAAAAATGGAAAGTAGAGAAAAATAAAAGGAAAAGCCTTCTTAGTCTTGCCATTCAAAGACTTCTGGTATTACTTTCTTGTTCTTTTTTCTAGGTTTGCTTTTTTAAAGGCACACTTGTTATCAAAAGTACATATATAATTTTGTATCTCATTCTTTTTATTTAACTTTGTAGTAGAATTTAATTGGGGGCCCCTGGGTGGCTTAGTCTGTTAAGCGTCTAGCTTCAGCTCAAGTCATGACCCCAGGGTCCTGGGATAGAGTCCCACATCAGGCTCCCTGCTCAGTGGGGAGCCTGCTTCTCCCTCTTCCCGTTACTCCCCCTGCTTATGTTCCCTCTTCCTCTTGCTCTCTTTCAAATAAGGAAATAAAGTCTTTAAAAAAAAAAGAATTTTTCCGTGTTTCACAGATTTCTTGAAGACATGCCACTCATTCACTCATTCTGTCAGTTGCTTTTGGGTGCTGGGTAACAGATGCTCTGTTTTTCAAAGTATGGGTATATAGGAGTAGAAAGTAATCTGGGCTCATAATTACATACTGCAAGATCATCCTGAATTTTCATGTGACTTTTATCTAAATCTGAAAGCTAAATTGTCTTCCAGGTAGTTCCTCATTTTAAGTCAAAGAAGTAATACTGTTTGATTTTATTGTACCTTTGAGCTAACTTTGTATGGATCAAAAAAATCACTCTGCTTAGGAGTCTGTCTCTCAGCCAAAGTATTGCACTGGACAGGGTCAAGAGAGGAGGGCAGAGTGGGCATCCTGTGGGATGGCTGGTGTGCTTGGCTCCGGGACAGGGATTGTTTACCAGAGAGCAGGGCAGGGTTCATGGCAAGGTGTCTGACAAGAGACTTAGTCACCCACAGTGCACATGATAGGCCTTGTCCTCACAGAGAACGGAGTTAGTGAGAATCTAAACATTGTAAGTGGCGTGGGACTCGAGATGTAGAAGATAGAATTTGACTTAATTTGTCAGTTGGTGATATTCAACTGCTTCCTCCCTCACCTCTTCCTAAATCAGTCCTCAAATGGTCAGGTGCAGTTGTGCTCTCCCTTCCGCCAGGATAGTGGGAGAAGGAGCGGTGGGGCTCGCTTGTGAGCAGAAATTCCTGGACTTCCATCCTGGCTCTGTCTCTGACAAGCTGTGTCCTTTGGACCAGTTCCTTAACCTTTCTGTGCTCCATTCTCTTCCTCTGTTAAAAGAAGATATTAGTGATACCAGCTTCCTGTGATCAGATGAAACACTGTGAGAACAATGCCTCGCATGTAGAATAAGCACTTAATAAACCTAGCTGGTTATTATCTACCTTGCGTGACTGAGTTTGTGCATTTTGCCAAATTTCCTGGGTACTGAGCTTGTCAGTTAAGTTTAGGTGGCATCAGGGCAGGTATTGTATTTTCTGATTGCATTCCAAACTGGTATTGTGAGGATGGGCTGCTGCTTAGGTTTTGGGAGCTGTTCATGATCACTTATCTGAAAACAACCAAATTTTGACAGACTTGGTCTTAATCCTGGATATGTTTATCTGTTTCTCAAGCCCATTCCCCAAAAGCACACTGCTTCAAGAAAGCTATCTCATCCCCTTGCCTTAGTCCATTTGTGCTAGCGTACATGAGTGACTTTTTTTTAAAAAACTAAACTTTGGGGCACCTGGGTGGCTGAGTTGGTTAAGCGTCTGCTTTGAGCTCAGGTCATGATCTTGGGGTCCTTTGTCAATCCCCACTTCGGGCTCCCCGCTCAGCTGGGAATCTGCTTCTCCCTCTTACTCTACCCCCCACCCCCCCCAACAACTTGTGCATGTACTCTCTCTCTCAAATTAACAAATCTTAAAAAAAAAATAAACTTCAAATTGAGCTATAATATACAGACAGAAAAGTATACATAATCTGCTTGCTACATATTCATAGCATCAGCACTCAAATAGGAAACAGTATTTGCCAGCATCTCATAACCTTTTTGTGTCTCTTTCTGGGGATCCTGCTTTGAAAACTACTGGTAAAAAGGCTTGTGATCAGTTGTTTGTGGATGTGGAGAAGGTTTAATGGAAGAGAAGTAATCACCTCAATAAAAGGAGGGTTGGTTTAATAGTTGTGGTTGTAAGAGCTGTCTCACTCCCCTCAATTTATTGTTCTTTTTTTTCTCATTAAGGTAATGTGAATAGGCAGTGAGAGATTATTTTTTCCTTAAAAAAAAAGATTTTATTTATTTATTTATTTTAGAGATATAGAGCAAGAGAGTGTGTGGGGCGGGGGGGAGGACAGGAGCAGAGGGAGGACAGGCCAACTCCGCACTGAACTCAGAGCCAGATGCAGGGCTACAGGCCTCCATCCCTGGACACTGAGATCATGACCTGAACGGAAATCAGCAGTGGGCTGCTTAACTGACTGAGCCACCCAGGCACCCCAGAGAAAGATTCTTTATAGAAAGATACAGTAGATAAGAAAAATTAGATTGGACTTTTTGGGAGCTATGTTAGTCCTTCACTTTTCTTTTTAAAAGATTTTATTTATTTATTTGGCAGACAGAGATTACAAGTAGGCAGAGAGGCAGGCGTAAGGTGGGGGTGGGGTGGAGGGGAAGCAGGCTCCCTGCTGAGCAGAGAGAGCCTGATGCAGGACTTGGTCCCTAGATCCTGAGATCATGACCTGAGCCGAATGCAGAGGCTTAACCCAAAGAGCCACCCAGGCGCCCCAGCCCTTCATTTTTTTCTTTTTGCTCTCTTTAAACCCATCTCTTGCAGTTGTAGCTTTTAAGTTAATTTTTCATTACATACAGTAATCACTGTTTTTATCACCTGAAGAGTATGAAGTCAAGGGAATGCAGAAATGCCTTCCTGACTTTAATGAAACCTTCCTGACTTTAATTGTCCCAACACTAAACAGGCATGGGAATGGATTTTTCCTCAATAACCAGATCTTTTGGGTTGCAGTGGGTCCCTGCATTGAAGGATTTGCAGAGGAGTCTGGGCACAACAGGAAATAGCATTCTCGTTGATTAGAGATTGGCCAATGGCAAAAAAAAAAAAAAGAAAAGAAAAAAAAGAAAAAGAAAAGGATTGGACTAGTATCCTTATTACCAGGTATTGGCCTTTTATGATCTGAATGATACTTATACCATCTCTAGACTCCTAAACTTAGCGCTCTTCTCTCAGACTACTTAGTAGTGACCATGAGATTGGAAGGAATACATACAAAGTTTAAAAAGTTGAGCCAGGGGCACCTGCTGGCTCTGTCGGGAGAGCACATGACTCTTCACCTCCGGGTTGTGAGTGCGAGTCCTAAGTTGAGGGGGAAAAAAAGTTGAACCAGTAGTCTTCCTTCCTTACATCTGTCATGTGACCTCACATACTTCCCTAATCCTCCCCTCTAACATCTGATGAAGTTCATGTGTATTGTGAAAGTATCTGTGGTGACAGCAGCAGTTCCAGTCAGTGTACTGAACTGCAGGTAGAGTGTGGGAGTCTGGGCAGGGACTGCAGATACTTTCCTAGATGTGGAAACATGGATGAACTGTGTGGAGGAAATAGAGAACTCTACCATGAGTAGCACTGCAAATAGGGATGATGACAAATTTTGTATGTTAGTTAGTACTTAAGACCAGGATATCCAGCATGATAATGAGTCATTGCACTTTTAAAACTTTATTTTTTACATATAAAAAATGGGATATGTTCCCTGAGCATTTCTACATATTTTATAAAATTTAGCTATTTTGGCATTTTTACAGATCCTACCCCATCAACATTGAACATGTTAAAAGGTAAAATTCAACAAAGTAAATTTGAAGATCTAATTGGCTTTATTAAAGACTCATGAATCAAGCAGTATCCCACCTTCCAAATGGAGAGGGGTCTTCCAAGGAGCTGTACAAAATGGAAAGTTTTTATAGGAAGGAGAGTGGAGCAAGAAAGGTATAAGAAAAGAAAGGAAGGGCAGGGGACTTAGCAAATTACCTCGACTACCTTTGTGGTGGAGGGGACCCGTGTGATAGATTTCCTCATTGGTGCTTATCTGAAAATTCCTGATTGACAGGTTGAGACAGAATGCTTGGGGAGGTTGAAACTGCAATTAAGTTAGTTATTAAGCTCCTGTTTGATGACTTGGACTGGCCAGAGAAACACATTTTGAGGCATGTGGTTTTCTTTTTGACAAACTATACTTTCATTTCTTCTGTGATTTTAAAGGAGGTAAACCCTAGGTGAATAGGAGACACTGATTTGGGGTCTCACTTGGGTCGCTTATGAAGTGGGCATGATAATGGCGAAAAGAGGGTTTCCTTTCAGCCTTCACTCACCCAGCTGCCCTGTGCCTAAAATGTGGAAGAGTTACTATGCTTGCATAAGTGAGCTTCTGATTCTCTGTTAAAAAGTGAAAGTGATTTTAAAGACAGGGGAAAAGGAAGAACCCATGATCACATGGTGGCCATACAGTTAAGCTTTAAGGTCAAAATGTGTTTCCCTTCCTGGAGAAATGAATTCATTTTCTACTAATCTGGTTTTATCTTGGCACTATCAGTTTATTACCGGCACAGAGAAGTGCAGTCTTTGTTGTAGGTGTGTTGCAATCTTTCTCAGGGGAGGGTGTATTTAAGATCTTTTTTGATTTGCTATAAAGGAATTTTAGGGTCACGTAGAGAATAAGGTAATTGAGGCCTCTGCCCCGATATCAGTAGTTTTTTTCACACTTGTGGGGTGAAATATTTGGCTGCCATGTATAAAGACATATTTAAATCCTCCTGACACTAGAGACCCAGCCAACGGTTCGTTTGATTTTAAGGATCTATTAATATTTTCTTCAGCCAAATTCAGGGTAAGGAAGAGGAATAGGAATTGAGATAATCCCTTATAGTTTTTAAGGTCTGCCTATATTTTAGGGACCTATGCTTTTTATTTCTTCTTAAAGAAAAGGAAAAATTACTTTTTCCATGAACTCAGTACTATAGAAGAATCATGTTGATTCTATAGCCGTTATTTCATTTTACAGATGAAGTACATTAGTGTCAGAATTAAAATCTGAACTACTTTGTCCTTGTGTGCTGGTTCAGGGCTTTCTTATCCTGAGTATGTCCAGGAATTGGGAATTGAGTGCAAGAGTTGTGAGAGAGTTTATGGCTTCTCATTTATTATTATTTTTCTTACATATGTGTGTGCATGTAAATTTTTTCTTACATATCTACATATGGATATTTGGTGGTAAAGCAAGGACGTGTCCATATTCTCCCTTCCCCACATCACCTCCTGTACATTGAGCCCTACCATCTCCCTCACTTGCTATGGGTCGAGTTTTGCAAGGTTGCAGAGTAAGATCTGTCAGCTGACACTTGCTCACATGAGAGCCATTAAAGAGGGTGGTGTGGCCAATGTCAGAGCAACCTTGCAGCTGAGGGCAAGTCACCGCATTTGCCCAGAGCCATATGAATAGGTCTTATGACCAATTAATTGACTACTACATAATCTCCAACAGGGGAGCACAGATGGAATGAGTCAGACCAAGCTGCTCAACCTGTTGAGTGTTTTGTCTTTTGCTGACCAGACAAGCTTAGGAACAAAAGTAGGAAGTGGGACTTAGAGTTGTCTGTTCATAGTGGTCCTGCTGAGAGCGTGTTTTATAACACGCTGGATACATCTGACTTCCTAATACTTTGGCAGGCTTAATTTACGTAACAAATGAATGTTCCTTTTTCTCTCTCTTTTTTTTTTTAAATTTTGAAAGAGGAAATTAATAGGCTGCTGCCAAGTAGCTCGCCTCACCTACCGTATACGCAGAACAGTGATTAATTAGGACGGCTGGTCAGTGTGGAATATCCCTCCAACAACAGAGAATCTTCAACATTTGCGTCCCAGGTCCATGTTGATAGTCAGGATAAACTAGAAGCAAGTTCATCCACCCAGGAGATGTGTGGCGGCTCGACGAAGACTGCAAATCGGCCAGGGGACTGGCAGGAGTCAGCCAGATATGTGTGTAATGGCGGTTCTGGTGCTGGGAGGAATTACAAGGCACTTTTATGCACAAAGACTCGAAAACGTGCCAGGGTAGGAAGGGGCGCTGATCACACGGAACTCAGCAACAGGTTTGGAACTTTAGTTCTGTTTTAAAGTCTCAGAGAAATTTTTATTTAAATAACTGAGTACCAAACAGATGAAATTATATTGATCAAGTTGTTTTTCAAGAGTACTTTTAGTAGGACATGGGGTAGTTGGTGGGTATGTAGAAACAAGTCCTTTCTCGTGTAGAAAAGGTTGTAGGCATGGTTATTTTTTAAAAAGATTTTATTTATTTGTGTGTTTGTGTGTGTGAGAGAGAGAGAGAGCACAAGCAGGGGGAGTGGCAGTCAGAGGGAGAAGCTGTCTACCTGCTGAGCAGGGAGCTCGATGCAGGATTAGATCCCAGGACCCTGGTATCATCCGAAGGCAGATGCTTAACCACTTGAGCCACCCAGGTGTCCCAGCAAGGTTATTTTTTTTTGACTATTTCAATTCTACTATGGGTTTCTTTCTTAAATTTCATTACTTCTGCTGGAGCCAGCTTGCAAGAAATGGTTATATCCTTGTCCTGTGTTGAAGATTGAACAGTACTATTCACTGAGATGATCAGGAAAAAGAGTTGCAGTCCTGAAGTACCACCGCAGCTGGTAGATGGGGGCACAGGGCAGGAAGTTCTCACTTCGTAGTTTGAAGGGTAGGTGGAGGCAGGGTGGTCGGAGAGAGTCCAGTCTTCTGGGAAATTATCTCCATGAGAAGGATGGTACTGTGCTGAACTAATTTTAATAATGGAGCTTACATAAAGAGAATAACATTACATTTGCTGTATTGTTTAAGGGTGATGGAAGAATTTATTTAATTAGGAATAGCTCTTAATTGAAACATATTTGTAAATAATTTTATTGCATATCAAGGAAAAGGAAAAGTCTTTTGAGAATTGCATTTCATTCTAATGAATGTAGATTTAATTCAAATCTAATGTAGATAGGTAGAGGAGAACCAAAGTTAAAAGATAAACTTGATTCTCATGGTTAGTGTAAAAGTAAATTTCTAAATTCACTTAAATATTTTTTTTCTTTATAGAAGTTTATATTTTTTTCTTTATAGAAGTTTTGTTACAATTAACGTGTCATAAACTTCATCAATACATTTCTTAGTTGATTAAAAATCAGGATATAGTTTCTGTCATATAAAAATCATTGTAGATTTCTTTAGTAGAAACTTAACAAAATGGTGTATAATCCATTCCAGTATAAGAGCCCAGCTGATTGAAGGATTATGGGAGAAATGTAGAAATCATTGTATAGGTGCTGGGTCACTTGCCCATCCACTCAATTAAAGAGAGATATATATAGAAGAAGTGGTAATGAATGATGTGGTACATTAGAAAAATACATTTGAGTGTTCAGATAAGAATTTCCCTTTTATAGTATCCTTTTTTATCTGTTTCTTATCAAGAAAGGACATTTGAGTGATAGGAAAGAGTAATGGATTGGTATTCAGTTGATCTGGATCTGGGTTCTCATCTTGATCCCTGGCTCTGCTGCCTGAGAGCCTTGTAACCATGTGGGAGTCTCCTGGCTTTTCTGGTCTCACTTTCTACTCTAGGCTATGAAGTTGGTTCAGATTGTTGAAAAAAATCCTTTCCTCCTCTGAAATTCTAAGATGTAGCATCAGGACCTTTTGTAGGCCCTATTTTTGTTATTCATACAGTACTATATGTCCAAAATAGGTATTTGGGGTGAGGGGGGACAGCATCTATGTAAGAAAATATTATGCAGGGTATGCAGGGCCACACAGATTTTTTTTTAAACTTCAAAACATTTTAGTATGAGCTGCTTATCACTTTCAGTGAACTTAATATTCTTCAGTGGATTTTAATCATTTTTAATTAAACAACAATTTAACATAAAATTTTCATATCCATTATTCCCCTTTCCTATTTTGACTTTCTTTAGATTTAGTTCTTTGGTGCTGATTTTTTTTTTTTTTTGAATTCTGTATGGTGATGACATACACTTGTCATCAATTAACTGGAATTAATTTCTAGTCAGATCAGTTGTCTTGGTAGATCTTATACACTTTCTATTCCCCTTCCTAAGATCTTGAAAACACATTTGTTATTTGCAGTGTTTTATTTGGGTTCCTGAATTTCTTTAGGACTTGGGCCAGTCTCAAGGGTAGAGTGAATTATTGACAGGAGTTTACACTGTAAGGATCTGGCTCCAAAGTGTTCACGAGTTATCTGTTTGTCCAAGTCAGGTGGAGGTCAGTTAAGTATGACTTCCGACTCCCTCTTTGCTCTTGGTCATCTTAAATCAATAATTTTAAGTGGTCTTAGCTGACTACACTGTTAAGTAGGTTTTTGTTTTTGTTTTTGTTTTTCTTCTATCCTTTCTCATGATTTTCTAGTTACTGTAAAGGTGAAGAGAAAGATTCCACAAACACAGAGGAGTCATGTTGGGTACCTAACAGTGACTGGCCACAGTGTAAAACTGACAGTCCAGTGCAGAAAGAAACATTTTGATCTTTCCCCTTACAGTTCATGTGGAATGAAACATTTCAGGATATAAGTCTGTCCTTCTTAACTTCACTTCTTTTCTCCTTAATCTCTAGAATGACCGATACTGGAGTTTCATTTATTTCACAAAATTTCAGAACCAGTCAAAACCTGCAGAGTTTGATGAAACATTTTAAGTGGTTTATCACTTAAAATTCCTTGCTAAAACTCACCTCAAATCCAGTAACTGACAAGATGCTAGGTGTATGGTATAGTCTTCCATAATCAGTTCCTTCTTCCTTAAGCAGCCAACCATAGCAAAGCTGTTAATGACTTGGTGTTTCTCACTTTGCCAGCAAATTAGATGACCATAGGGCTGTTTATGTGAGAAATCTGGGATTATTTGCCAAGCTTATCAGAGAACTATTGTTTCTCTGATGGCAAGAGAAAATTTGACGTAACCTTCTCTTAAGAAGTATACGTTACCCACACAGAAGAGGAACTGAAACAAAGCACTTCAGAGTCAATGGTGCTTTAAGTTTTCTATCTTGGAATTTAGATTCAACAGAGACTCTGTACTGCTTTAGAATCACCAGGATAGGAAGGGCTGGAGGATTAATGAGTGTATATATCTGACTTGTCTACAATTTAGATGAACCAACCCTATCAAAAAAGAAAGAGGCTCAGATTATTTGTGGTAATTGCTTAATAAGAAAATAAGTACAGAAACGAAGGTTTATTTTCTTTTCCCTAGTTAACTGCTTCACAGAGATAAGCCAACCATGATTTTACTACGTCTTTATTTATAGCAGTTAGAACGACCAAGTAGGAAATACAAAGATAGTTGCAGATTTAGAGAGAGATAGGCTAAGGCAGCAGACCAAAGCATTCTATTCTGAAGAATTTAATGAAAAAGGGCTGAAGTCTAATGCAGGTTATAGAGAAGGGGAGAGTGTTTTTTCATTGTGTTCTTCACTTAGAAACACTGTGAAAGCTATTCTTTTTTGATATTATGTAGAAAATGTAGCTGTTAGGTTGAATGAAGTGGGTAGAGAAAAAAAAAAACAAAAAACCCAAACCCTAGTCAGCTGATGGTCTTGTGCTTTGCGACAAGCTTCACAGAGAGGTTGAAATTGCTGGGTGTGACTCTTTCAGACGCATGGAGTATTGCTGTTACAAGTTCTTCTGCCCTTTCTGCATTCCTTCCCTTTTCACTGGTTTTATGTGCCAGGAGGAATTTTCGTTGACTTGCTGAGTTTATTTCCACTGGCTGATGTTTGGGATTCAGAGCTGTAATTTGAGAGTGAGTGAATGAATGAAGGAATGCAGTGGTAACTTGGTATTGCTGCAAAGTTATGTCTGATTTAGGTTTTAAAAAACATTCATCTTTTCTCTCTGAGGCTACATCTCTTCTTGGGAATGAATCAGAGCCATCTTGGTATAGAGGATTTTGTGTGTGTGTGTCTGTGTGTGGTGTGTGAAAGCTTTTATTCATTTATTAGAGAGGGAGAGATAGCGAGAGAGAGCACAACCAGAAGGAGGGGCAGAGGGAGGGGGAGAAGCAGCCTCCCCGCTGAACAGAGAGCCAGATGTGGGGCTCAGTCCCAGGACCCTGGGATCATAACCTGACCTGAAGGCAGATGCTTAACTGACTGAGCCACCCAGGCGCCCCTTGCTAAAGCCTCTGTGTAGAGAGGTTTTGAAGGAAGTGTGAACTTGCTTCATGTAGACCAACAACTCATGTAAACTTTTGTCTGGGTCTCATTTTGCTAAGTGTTGATGACCTAATAGGGTAGAGTCCTTATTATTAGTTTCCATAACTAATTATGTCCAGAATGACTGTGTTTCAGACAGAAGACAAGGATACTCCAGAGCTTTGGGGTCTGCAGGCCAAGTCATTGGGCAGCTTCCAAAGCCTTTTTCCCTCGAATACCACTCAGCTATACGCTGAGCTGGAATACTTGGCTACACATGTCCGTGATTCCTGGTTCTTCTGTTATGACTCCTGTTGTGAGTCAGGCTGTGGCTTAGCCCTGTCCTTTTATTGTTACAGTAACAAAAGCTGAATAACTGCTGAATAATGATGTAGCAAGCCTTGGTGGGAATTGGTGAGAGCAGTAACCTGTGACCCATCTAAGATTATAATTAAACTCCCCATCACAATTCACCAAAGCAGGGATGCCTGCATAGCTGAGTGGGTTAAGCGTCTGCCTTTGGCTCAGGTCATGAACCCAGGGTCCTGGGATTGAATCCTGCATCAGGCTCTTTGCTCATCATGGAGCCTGCGCTAACGCTCCCCCTGCTTGTGATTGCTCGTTCTCTCTGACAAGTAAATAAATAAAATCTTAAAAAAAAAAATTCAACAAAGGGAATCCAGTCTGTGGGTTCTAGAAACACCGAGGTTCCTGGCAATTCTCTTCCCCTTTTATGGGATCCCAAGTTTATAAGGTTATTGGGTATTAGACATATGTCCATCCATCAGTGTTTGTATCTCAGAGTTTTATCCTTCTCTTACTAGTTTAGAAAGGTTAAAACAACAACAACAACAACAACAAACCACAAGCTACTCTCAGGTCTTTATAGAACAGATGTGAATTAAGATGCTCTTTTTTTTTTTGATGTGCTCTTTCCTTTCACTTGCATGCCTCACCCTGCCCAAAGGCAAAAAAAATCCCAAAAAATTTAGTAATGCTAAGCTAGTTTTTTCACTTACTAATTTTTTTTTTTTAAATCTGGTTCTAAAATGTGAAAATCTAGACTGTAGTACCAGGTATAGTGGAAGCATCTTTGATCTGGGGACCTTCTCTACTCTGATCTTATGATCTGAGGGTTCATCTCTGCCTTGAATTCACTGTGTCTTTCAGAGCATCACTTCATCCCTCTGTGCTTCTACTTTCTCTTCTACAAAAAAATAATAGAAGTGGGGGCACCTGGGTGGCTCATTTGGTTAAGTGTCTCCCTTCACCTCCGGTTGTGATCTCAGGTCCTGGGATCGAGCCCTACATCGGGCCCTGCGCTGGGCTCCCCGCTCAGAGGGGAGTCTTCTCCCTCTCCCACTGATCCTCCTCCCTGCTTGTGCACTCTTGTTTCTCTGTCTCAAATAAGTAAATAAAATCTTATTTATTTGTAATTATGTGGTAGGTCAGTGATCACTAAATATGTGACCTGTTTTTAAAAATGTAGCTTCCTGATCACTGTTTCAGACCGAATTTGTAGAAGTGGAGCTGGTGAAGTTTTGTTGATTAAAAAACAAACCAATACCAAGAACTTCTGGGGTAATTCTAATGATGAGTCAAGTCTAGGAACCATCAGATAGGTGGTGTCTGAGGTCCCTTTCAGCTCTAATGTTCTGATTATCTGTGATAATCAGTGACCCTTGAGTAACAAGGATGTTGGAGAAATGTGAAGACCTTGGGTAATCAAGGGAGCCAAAACTATCATCAGTGGTCATCTTTTGCATGTGAGGGACCAAACCATATGGATATTTGAAGAAGTATATTCTCAACAGAGGGACAAGTAAAAACAGTGATCCTGAGACAGGAACATGCTTGCTGTGTACCCTAAGAAGAAACATATTGCCTAGGGGCAAAACTGAGGGCTGCTGGAGGGAGGGATAGGGTGACTGGGCTGTGAACATTGGGAGGGTATGTGCTGTGGTGAACGCTATGAATTGTGTAAGACTGATGATTCATAGACCTGTACCCCTGAAACAAATTATACATTATATGTTAATAAAAAATAATAATAAATTTAAAAAAAGAAAGTAAGTAAATGGTCCTTCCAGGGAGTGTGAATGGGCCCAAGGTGGGCTGGTAGATAGGGCTAGTGGCTGTATGGTGCAATATAAGAGGCAGGTGGGAGGTTGTCTGCTCCCTGTTTTCTCTCCTATTGACCCTTGCTTGATAACAACAATTCCTATTATTAGAACCTAATTTCTTTGTATTTAAACATTCTCTCAGAGCAGAAAGTGATACCTTAGTGTGAACTATTATGAGAGCTTGTTCCTCTGTCACGCAGAACAAGATCATATGAAAGGATTGGGCGCATTCTGTAGAGCAGTGTATGAGGGCTGACCTTCTCCTTTCCAGCTGAGTGGACAAGCTGAGGGGAGACAGCCTGTAACTCAGCTGAACAGGGATACAGATTTTTGATGGCCATATCCAAAGCTCAAATAGTATGGCCTTGGTTTTCATCTTCACAGGAAATTCTGTAGCTGACTGTAACAGACCAAAATGACCTTCAGAGAATAATCCTATCCCAAACTTTAAAAACTAGTGCTCATTACTGAAAGTTCCTATATTTTGAAAGTTCCCTTGACAGTTGAAAAAGTTTTTTCCTTTTAAATAGACTTTATTTTTTAGGCAGCTTTAGGTTCACATTAGAATTGGCAGCAAGAACAGAGAGTTCCTCTGTACTCTCTGCCCCACCTCACACGTGTGCAGCCTCCCCTACTATCAGTATCCTGCATCAGAGTGGTACATTTGTTATAGCTGACGAACCTACACTGAGACATTGTTGTCATTCCACACCACAGTTTAGATTAAGGTTCACTCCTGGTGTTATACATCCTGTGGGTTTTAACAATTGTATGATGGAATGTGCCCATCATTGTAGTATCAATACTGATTAGTTTCACTGCCCTAAAAATCCTCTGTGTTCTGCCTATTCTTCTCTCCCTAACCCCTGGCAACCGCTTATCTTTTCACTGTCTCCATACTTTTGCCTTTTTTAGAATGTCATTTGGTTGGAATCATACAGTGTGTAGCCCTTTTAGATTGGCTTCTTTCACAGAGTAGTATGTGTTAAAGCTTCCTCCATGTCTTTTCATGGCTTGATAGCTCATTTCTCTTTACCGCTGACTGGAAGAATTCTGTTGTCTGGAGGTGGTAGTTTATTTATCCATTCACATACTGAGGGATAGCTTGGTTGTTTCCAAGTTTTGGCAGTTACGAATAAAGCTGCTATAAACGTCTCCGTGTGGGTTTTTGTATGGACTTAAATTTTACTCCTTTGTAAACATCAAGGAGTGCAATTGCTGCATTGTAAGATAAGAGTTTGTTTAGTTCTGTAAGAAACCACCATACTTCCATAGTCGTTGTGCCATTTTGCATTCCCACCAGCAGTGAATGATGGTTCATGTTATTCCACATGCTTGTCAGTATTTGGTTTTGTCAGTGTTCTGCATTTTGGCCATCCTAGTAGGAGTGTAGTGCTATCTCACTGTTTTCTTAATTTGTATTTCTCTAATGACATATGATGTGGAGCATCATTGATATGTTCATCTGTCATCTATATATCTTTTTTTATGGGGCATTTGTTCAGATCTTTGCCCATTTTTTAATTGGGTGGTTCATTTTCCTGTTGTTGAGTTTTATGAGTTCTTTGTATATTTTGGATAACAGACCTCTATCAAATATGTCTTTTGTAAATATTTTCTCCCAATCTGTGGCTTATCCTCTCATTTTCTTGTTTTGTCCTCCACAGTTGAGAAGTTTTACATTTTAATAAAGTCCAGGTTATCAGGACGCCTGGGTGGCTCAGTTCGTTGGGCGGCTGCCTTCAGCTCAGGTCATGATCCCGGCATCCTGGGATGGAGTCCCGCATTGGGCTCCTTGCTCAGTGGGGAGCCTGCTTCTCCCTCTGCCTCTATCTGCCTGTGCTCACTCTCTCTCTCTCTCTCTCTCTCTGACAAATAAATAAAAATAAATCTTAAAAAAAATAAAATAAAGTCCAGGTTATCAATGATTTCTTTAAATGATGTGTGCTTTGGTGGTCATCACTATGCCCATGGTCATCTTGGTTTTTCTCCTATGTTGTCTTCTAAGAGTTGTATAGTCTTTCATTTTACATTTAGGTGTGAGATTCATTTTGAATTACATTTTTGTGAAGGATTTAAGGTGTGTGTCAAGATTCATTTTTTTGCATGTCGATGTCCATTTGTTCCAGCACCATTTTTGGAAAGGTCGTCTTTTCCTGTGTTACTGTGCTTTTTTTCAGTCAAAGATCAGTTGACTGTATTTGTGTGAATCTTTTTCTGGGCTCTCTATTCTTTTCTATTGATCTATTTGTCACTTCGTTCATCAGTACCATCCTGTATTGGTTACTGTAATTTTATAGTAGGTCTTAAAGTTAGATGGTTGTAGTCTTCCAGTTTTGCTCTTGGCCTTCAATATTGTGCTGGCTATTTTGGGTACTTTAGCTCCACGTATAAGCTTCAGAATGAATTTGTTTATATCCACAGAATAACGTGCTAGAATTTTGATTGGGATTGTATGGAATCTGTAGATCAAGTTGGGAAGAACTAGCATCTTGAGTCTCCTATCCATGACAATGGAATATCTTTCTATTTATTTAGTTCTTTCATTTCTTTTATCAGAGTTTATAGTTTTCCTCTTACAGATTTTGTATATATTGGGGGAGTGCTAATATAAATGATATTGTGTTTTTAATTTTAAATCCACTTGTTAATTGCAGGTATATGAAATATTGTAAAAAATATTTTAACAGGCATATTTTCTGGAGCATGACTGCATTTATGTCAAGCTAGCTACTTTCCCCTTTTCTTTTTATTTTATTTGGTTTTTTAAAAAGTTTTATTTATTTAAGTAATCTCTACACCCAACACAGGGCTTGAACTAACAACCTGAGATCAAGAGTCACATGTTCTTCCAACTGAGCCAGCCAGGAACCCCCTCCCCTTTTCTTTTTAAATTCCTCCAACTTTTTCTTTTATATTGTTACTAAATTTATTTTAAGATTTTTCTTAAATATTTTTTCTGATTACCAAAATGATATATTTTTATGATAGAAGTTGGAAAGGTATAAGCATATATAAACATGAAAATTCAAGTTATTCATAATGCTATCACACAAATTTTACTACTAACACTTTTATTTTTTTGCAGTCCTTTTTTTTTTTTTTTTTTTTAGATTTTATTTATTTTTTTAGAGCATGAGCAAGTGAGCAAGGGGAGGGGCAAAGGGAGAGGAAGAGAATCTCAATCAGATTCTCTGCTCAGCACGGAGCCCAGCGTAGGGCTCAAACTCATAACCCTGACATCGTGACCTGAGCTGAAATCAAGAGTCAGAAGCTTAACTGACTGAGCCACTCAGGAGCCCCTCGTGCAGTCCTTTTCTGGTACGTGGATATAAGCTGTATTATATTAACTGAATCATATTGTATATATCAATCAGATTATATATAATCTGCTTTTTTACCCACTATAACATTTCCCCCATGTTATTTTTTTTTAAGATTTTGTTTATTTATTTGACAGAGATCACAAGTAGGCAGAAAGGCAGGCAGAGAGGGGGGGAAGCAGGCTCCCCGCTGAGCCGAGAACCCAATGCCCAGGACCGTGAAATCATGACCCAAGCTGAAGGCAGAGGCTTAACCCCCTGAGCCACCTAGGTGCCCCTCCCCCATGTCATTAAAATGTTTTTTTGTGAACAAATGTTAATGACTTCATAGTATGTTCTTAAATAGATGGCCTCAAAAACTTAAGAGTATGTTCTGCTAGTGGATGTTTAGGTTTCCAGTTTTTGACTGCTAACAAAGCATAGAAAGAAACTTATTTTTATTCACATTTCTGACATTCTCCTTGGGAGATAATTTTCCTTGTAGGAAATTTGAGGGAGACTCTTTTTCTGTTCTCAATAAAATTTCAAAATTGAGAGATAGAAATTGGTCAGATAGATAGAAACCAAAATATATCTACATTTGGAAAATGGTTAGGGTGTATAACAACAAGGATCTTCCTAATAACCTCAAAATTAGATTTGTTTACACACCTTGTCATAAGCAGCCTAGGACACATACAAGCCTTATCACAAAGGGTTCACCCCTGTAAAACTTGATGTTGAGTAGTTGAGGATCAGATTGGCTTTTGTGTGCTGTGCAGGCAGATACATACCAAAGAATAAAAGAAAATTTATTAATCAGAAACCATTCTTTTTGCCCTGAGAAGGAGCAGATGGAGTGAAGACAGTCAGGAGTGTTACCCTAATTGGGATTGTTGTGCCTCTACTTGGAAACCTGAAGCAAGGCTAAATGACCCTTCCAGCTCTAGTATTTTTGTAGTTTGAATCGCCTTTTTTTTTTTTTAGATTGATTGATTTATTGATTTAAGAAAGAGAGGGAGAGAGAGAGTGAGAACACAGGAGAGAGGGAAGGGGGAAGCAGATTCCCCGCTGAGCGGGCAGCCTGACATAGGGCTCCATCCCAGGACCCCAGGACCATAACCTGAGCCAAAGGAGACTAAGCATCTTTAGGTTTAATCACCTTTTAAAGAGTATGAGTGCAGGTTTTTTTCCTTAACATTTTAAAAACCATTTGTCTATATGTCTCCAGAGATAGTACATTCACTTGGTTCAACAATAAAAATATATATTTGAAATATATTGTTCCCACCTCTTTATTTTTCCCCATGCCCTTTAGGTAGTCAGTTTTGCTAGTTTTTTACAAATCCTTTTTTTTGTTTTTGTTTTTGGGTTGTTGTGGGGTTTTTTTTGACTCATTAGAAACCCATTTAGCATTTCCTTTTTTACTCCAGCATTCTCCCCTTTCCTGATTGCTCCATTTTGATCTTTGCTGAGTCCTCTTTTTATCTAAACCTGTTATTGTTGGTGTGCTTGAAAGCTCAGTCCTTGGACCTTTTTTCTACCCATACTCAACTTCCTTAGTGATCTCTTTCAGCCCTTGGCCTTAAAAACCATCGGTAGTCCAACAACTCCCACTTTTATAATGCCAGCCCAGACTTTTCCCCTGACCTCCAGATTTGTATATCCAACAATTTGCCTCACCTGCTGCCTTCTCCATCTTGATGGTCCTAATTATGGGACTCGTCTTACCCCACCCCCTTCCTTACCTACTGTATCCAATCCGTAGCATCTCCAAATGGCTCTACCTGCAAATGCTACCCAGAATCTGGCTACTTCTTACCACTTCCACTATTACAGCCTAGTCTGTGCCAGTATCATCTCTCCTACTCCTCCTCTTCTTTTTCTTCTTTCCCTCAATTTAACTGTTTTTTTTTTAATTTTATTTTTTCATCATGATACATGTACTATTTAATGTCCATCCCCTATTTCTCCCATCTCCCTCCTCCCCTCTGGTAACCATCAGTCTGTTCTCTAGAGTTCAGAGTCTGTTTCTTGGTTTGTCTATCTCCTTTTTTTTTCTTTGCTAATTTGTTTCATTTCTTAAATTCCACATATGAGTGAGATCATATGGTATTTGTCTTCTCTGACTGACTTATTTCAGTCAGCATTATACTCCCTAGCTATGTTGTTGCAAATGGCAATATTTCATTCTTTTTTATGGCTGAATAATATTCAGTTGTATATGTACATACCACATCTTCATTCATCTATCAGTGGACACTTTGGCTGCTTCGCTAGTTTGGCTATTGTAAATAATGCTGCAATAAACATAGGGATGCATGTATGCCTTCACATTTTTTTTTTGTAATTTTGGGGTAAATACCCAGTAGTGTGATTCCTGGATCATAGGGTAGTTCTATTTTTAGTTTTCTGAAGAACATCAAAGGGATTGCATTTTCATTTTCTTATGAACTATTTCAACCTACAGAAGATGCAGAACATGTTACAATAATCATATGTGTACCCATGACCCAGTTTTCTTAAATCTTAAAATTTTGCCACTTTTGCTTCACATATATAATTAAAAACAAGAAAATGTAAAACACTAGAGGAACAGATGTTGCTTCCTGCATAACCCTTGCTGGGCCCAGTCTTTTCCCTCTCTACCTCCCAGAATAAACTACATTCTGAATATTTGCCTCTGCATATTTTTAGTTTACTGGCCAAGATGTATTAAAAAAAAAACTTTGTCACACATATTTAACATTACAGAACAAATTTCATACTGTACATACAGTACATACAGAACTGTACATACTCTACATACAGAAGCTTATATATGTGTTTATATCTATGTTTTTGAGATTTATTTGTATTCATTTAGTTCTAGTTCAGTACTTCTAAATTCAGTATAGCATGCTACAATTTATCAGTGTATTGATGAAGATTTTTTTAACAGATTTTTACTATTATAAACAATGTTGCAGTGAATAGTATTACACTTGTCTTTTTCTGCATATCTCCACTCCAAATTGTTAGGAGGAATTTTTAGGTTTTAGAATATCTGCATATTGAGCTTTACTAGATATTCCCCCAAAGAAGTTGCCTCAAATCCTTTCCCAACAGTGGTGCATGAGTGTTCCCACTGCTCATCATCCTTGGGTGGGGTGGGGGAGGTGTACAGAAAATGTATCTTGTTTTCTTTTGAAACAGCTTAGGGAGATGTAATTCACATACCACGCAATCCACCCATCTAAAGTGTGTATATGCTTGGGTGGATTTATGTGTATTCACAGATTGGTGCAGTCATCACCACTGTTCACTTCAGAACATTTTCATTACCCCCAGAAGATACCCCACACAAGATTTAACTGCAATTTACTATCTGTTTTTTGCACATTTGCCTATTCTGGACATTTTCTGTAAATGGACTCATACAACATACAATTTTTTGTGACTGACTTCTTTCACTTACCATGCATTCAGGGCTCACCCATGTTCTAGCATGTGTTAGTACTTTATTGCTTTTTATGACCAAGTAATACTCTATTGTATAGATGTGCCATGTTTTATTTATCCAGTGATGGACATGTGACTCCCCCCCCCCCACCTTTTGGCTATAATGAATAATGCTGCATAAACATTCCTGTACATGTTTTTATGTGGACCGTTTTTTGGATGAAGAAATCACACTTTGGATGCCAGGAGCAATAGGCAGAGGTCACAGGTGTCTACCTGGTGCAGGTGGGTGAGGAAGCAGCAGGAGTCTTTTCTCTAGCCCTCTTGGCTGCCGTTGCTCAGAACTTCCCCACAGTCCTCACTATCATGTGGAAGGTGTGACAGCATGTATACTTCCTAGCCTTGGCTACAGCCCCTCCCTGCAAGGACCCGTGGCCACCCACTTGCCTTTTTGTGCATTAACAAATGTTCTGGCTTCCAACAGCATCTTACCCCAACTATGGATCCCAGACTGCCAGTGTCTCTCTCTAGGACAGCAGTCCATTTGTCTTTTGAAAGGCTTGTCTTCTCCACCCAACGAGGGAGAGCGTTTTCAGGCAAATTTATCAACTACCTGGGCCATAAATTTAAAAACCAGTCTTAGGGCCCTAACTCTTCATGGCCAGGAGTAGACTATAAGATCTAGAAATTTATTTTAGAACTAATGGAAGGAACAATGATGTCTGATAAACTAATCTAGCTCTTTACCTGGGAGAACACAATATTCTTATGAGTTTTGCTTTCAGAAGTCAGAACTTTTCCTCCTTTTCTACTTTTTAAAATTCAATTTATATAAACTAATTTTTTAATACTTCTTTTGTATAAAAATAAGCAAATACAAGTATGTATTCCTCCCTCTTACACAAAAGGTAGCTTGTTGTACACACGAATCTACTTTTTGCTGTTTGGACTTTCAGTATCCTCTGGAAATCTAACAGGTTTTCTGTCATCCTTGCATACTCTTATCACAGCTCCTTGGTATTTTGTTGTGTGAATTTAAAATAAATGATATAATTTGCCCCTACCAGTGTCTTCTCCAGTTGTTTCCAGCCTTCCATTCTTAGCAAACATGCCATAATCACATGTTTATATTTGCTTAGTTCCAGAAGTAGGATTGGTGGGTCCAAGATTACAAATACTTGTAATCCTTATAGCTATGATGTATTGCTCCCCCAATGTTGTCATACTATTTTGTGCCTCTGCTTGTCTTAATCGACCAAGGTGTCTTAATTTTTTGAATTTTGTATCTGATAAGTGTATGACTTTAATTTACTTTTCTCTAAGAGTGAGATTTTACATCTTTTCCTATTTAAAAACCATCTTAATATATTTTTTTCTGTGAACTATCTGTATCCATTACCCAGTTTTCCATTGGTTTGTGAGTCTTCTTCTTCATTGATTTCTGGTCCTTTATATATTAGGGAGATTCATCTTTTGTCTGTGATATGAGCTATTAATTTTTGTTGCGCTTTTAAGACAGCTTTGATAACAGGTTTTTGTGTTGTTTTTTTTTTAACATAGTTGGGGTCATTCACAGTACTTCTGGGTTCTACCTTTCAGTCTTAAGATTATATCACCAGTATTCTTATTTTTCAAGTGTAATGGGGTTTCTATACCTCAGAAGGAAATGCAGAGGGATGTCCTGGAACACAGAGGCTGTGACCCTGACTTGTTTGCTACCGATAAGAAGGTGATGATATCTCAGACTTGGAAGAGCACAGAATTTGGAACCAGAAAACATTGGTTTGAGTCCTGTCTTTGCCACTTACTGGTTATACCTTTTTAATGGTCTCCTGATTTCTGTATAAAATATGAAATACAGGCTTTTATAGGGCATTTGTGAAGGTTAGCTCAGGTGAATTCTGTAAAGTATTTGGCAGCCTCTCAAATGTTAGGCAATTATTTGTGTGTGTGCTGTGTAACGCTGATCACCAGTCTTCCCCCGCCTATATCCAAACATCAGACTTTCTTGAAGTAATATCTTTAGGCTCTGTGAGATTATGCAGTAAAAAAAGGGCAGTTCTTGAATATAGTAGGAAACAATGTAATGTACTAGAACAGTAATAAACTCAAAGGCCATAAATAGGTTTAATAAATGAAAAGAGGGGTTACCTTTTTATTTTTTTATTTTTTTAAAGATTTTATTTATTTATTTGACAAACAGAGATCACAAGTAGGCAGAGAGGCAGGCAGAGAGAGACGGAAACAGGCTCCCTGCTGAGCAGAGACCAGGACCCTGGGACCATAACCTGAGCTGAAGGCAGAGGCTTTAACCCACTGAGCCACCCAGGCACCCCAAGGGGTTACTTTTTTAGAGAGAAACTTGTCCTATCCTTGGGAGAGGCAGGGGATGAAGAAGGGCAGGAAAATGTGGTATATGAATGCTGACAAGAAAGCTCAATAAATGTCATTGTCTAAGGCCAAACTACATATTTGAAACTGAATCTAAATGCCTTGAATTCATTAAGGTGGTTTCCCTGTAGGAGTTCACCCACAGCCTCATGCTTCAGCTACCAAGAAGCTTTTTAAAGCAAACAGTAATTAAGGTTGTTTGTCTTAAGGCAATAATAAACTATCTGATGGGTTAAAAAAAATAGAATGTTTTTATTGTACCCCTCAGTTTTATAATTTATTTTTAATTTTTCAAGACATAATACAGTTATATGGTTAAATATTAAAAAGATACAACATCTTAGTACTTATAGCACACTTTCTGTGTGCTGGCTCTGCATTAACCCTCAAACACTTAATGGAGTAGACATTACTATCACCATTTTGCAAGTGAGATATTGAGGAACAGCGAGGTTAGGTAACTTCCTGAAGTCACATAACTAGAAACAGGCAGAGTAAGGACTTGAACTCAGGCTGCCTGGTTTCAGAGTCTACAATGCTGTTTTGACAGCTGTATATTAAATAGTCCTGGGGGTGCCTGGGTGGCTAAGTGGGTTGAATGTCTGACTCTTGGTTTCAGCTCAGGTCATGATCTCAGAGATGTGGGATCAAGCCCCGCATTGGGCTCCGTGCCCAGCGGGGAGTCTGCTAGAGAGTCCTTGTCCCTCTCCCTCTTCCCCTGCTAATGTGTGCAGTTGCTCTTTCTTTCTAAAAATAAATGAATAAATCTTAAAAAAAAATAGTTCTAGACACAACCAGTCTTATAATCCATTATTCATCTTTCTAGAGATAGCCTGTGCATATATAATAAAATCCAGTAAAATCCAGAATTTTTTATTTTTCTTTTTAAAAATACATACGATAACATTCTTTTTTTTTTTTTTTTAGATTTTATTTATTTATTTGACAGAAATCACAAGTAGGCAGAGAGGCAGGCAGAGAGAGAGGGGGAAGCAGGCTCTCCGCCAAGGAGAGAGCCCGATGTGGGGCCCTATCCCAGGACCCTGAGATCATGACCTGAGCCCAAGGCACAGAGGCTTAACCCACTGTGCCACCCAGGCGCCCCCATATGGTAACATTCTATGTGCAATATCTTGTACTTCTTCCTGAATGATGTCTTGGCTTATGATATAATTACATAAGGTTCATCCTCATTTGTTGTTGTATCTGTATAGTACTCCACTGTATGGATGGACCATAATTTAACAATTTCATGTTGACATTTTCAAGTCCTTTGCCATTCCAAACAGTGCTGCACTGAATACCTTTTTGTACATAATTATTTTGAACCCATGCAAATTGATCTGTAGGATTAATTCCTACAAATGAAATTGCCGGGTCAAAGATTATGTAAATTTGTGTGTTTGTACCATGTCTATCTTTTTTTCCCCCTTACTTTCATTCTTGCCTCTGCCCCATGGCCCGACCCTACAGTGCTGTGCTCCAACCACTCTCCACATGCTCTCCTGTACCCATTTCTTTTAGAGCTGATATTTTACAACCAAAGATAGGTACAGTTTCTATTGATTTTGGCTTTCTCATTTTGCAAACAAAAAGCCTTATGGAGAGAAGCATGCTTTTGACCTTGGGAAACCTCTAGGAGAATAGAATTACCTTATCTGTGTATAATTTAAATGGGTCTGATATTAATACACAAACTAGTGTCCTAAATATTTATCTGTTATTAGTATATGATTTCCCTGGGTGGGTGGGTGAGGGAGGTGGAGAAACCTTACTTTCAGGAAAAGATATGAAATCATGTTTTTGCAAGTTAGCTTTCAGCAGGACTTTTGTGCATTTCAGTAATCCTGAAATATAGTAATGAATGTTGAGAGTGTTTTGGTTATGCTGACAAGAATATGGAAGAATTAGCTCAGTGAATATTGAGCATGCATGGAGATGAACAGCAAAGATAAAGATAAAGATATATGTGTGTTGGGGCCCCTGGGTGGCTCAGTGGGTTAAGCCTCTGCCTTTGGCTCAGGTCATGATCTCAGGGTCCTGGGATCGAGCCCCGAGTTGGGCTCTCTGTTCAGCAGGGAGCCTGCTTTCCCCTCTCTCTCTGCCTGCCTCTCTGCCTACTTGTGATCTCTGCCTGTCACATAAATAAAATCTTAAAAAAAAAAAAGATTATATGTGTGTGTGTGTGTATATATATATATATATTTTTTTTTTTTTAACTAATCTCTATACCCAATGTGGGACTCAAACTCATGATTTTGAGATCAAAAGTCACTTGCAGGGCGCCTGGGTGGCTCAGTGGGTTAAAGCCTCTGCCTTCTGCTTAGGTCATGATCTCAGGGTCCTGGGATCGTCAGGCTCTCTGTTCAGCAGGGAGCCTGCTTTCCCCTCTCTCTCTCTGCCTGCCTCTCTGCCTACTTGTAATCTCTGTCTGTCAAATAAATAAATAAAATCTTTAAAAAAGGAAAAAAGTCACTTGCTCTTCTGGTGGAACCATCCAGGCACTCCCACCCCCTAACTTTTTTTTTTTTTTTTTAAGTAAAGGTAGCTTCTAATTTAAAGGTACCGGAAAAGAACACATAGTACTCTTTCATGAATTACAGGAACTATTTTGGAAAATATGGACCATATTTAGAAATTCTGTGAGTTTTTAAGGGGGATAAAGGGAAAAACCTATTAATAATAACAGCAAAATCTGGCCAGGGGTGGTATCCTAGTTGGTATAGTGGCATAGTCACCTGGCCCCTCAGAGTCCTTCTTGCCTCAAAAGAACTTGTACTTTTCCTCTGCAGATTTTGTTAGCATCTTTTGAAAGTTCTATCAATTAAAGATGTATTTATATTAAGAAGCATGTTTGTTAAAGTATAGAGTACAGCTCGAAGAAGTGAGGGCTATTGTGCAGTAATGTGGATCAATTCATTACAATTGCTTTCCTCTTATTACCTTGCTGGGGTTATCCGTTCTAAATCACACTGTGTATATTTTATAGATGATTTGGAATTCTCATGTGTTAGATTTGGAAGGATAAGACCTTGAAGGATGATTTTTGCCCCAACCCATAATTTTTTGAGGAAGGAACTCTGGATTATGAGACGAAGGGAATAGCCTATCAATCCTGCCTAGAACTCAGGCATTCTGACACTCAGTACAGTGCTCTGTGGTTTTATCAATGCCACGGGGGCTCTAGGACATTGTGGGGGTGGGTATGATGGTGCCATGGGGCCATACATGAACTTTACCTGCTTCGCAGTTTTACTTGATATGACCCCTGACCTCAGGGGGGGAAAAAAAAGGAAGAATTCTGTCTTTTCTGCTCTGTACTTCATAGTTCACGGTACCTACCCAAACCTCAGGCTATTTTGTGACTCATAATATTTTCTTATTGCTGTGTGAACACATAAAGACTTATATGGTTTTAGCTTGTGACCCTTGCAACCATTTATAGTACTGTTTCAGTGAGAGGGAGAAGCAAGTCCTGAGTTACAACTTACTTGCACATAATCTTTGTTAGGGATTGGTTATATCTGGGATAAAGTTGGTGAACTTAATGTTACTTATTCCAGCTTTTTGACCTTCCCTAAGACATAAGTAAGCATTACATTGGTCAACAACCTCTTATCCTACAATTCTAAAATCGTAAAATCTCTGAAAAGATTTTTGGAATTAACCTGAACTATTGTGAGGCTATGCATAGTTTCTGTCTAATCCACTCAGCATAAATATTCATAACTTGGCCTGATGTAATATTAATTTGTTTTATTTTGGGATTTGATTATACCTGGAACCTGGGAAGAGGTATCACATAACATGTAGTATGAGATTCTTTCTAATATATAAAAATTCTGAATACTTAAACACCTGGCCCCAAAGATCTCAGTGAAAGGATTGTGTGTCTGAACTTATCTCTGATTTACGCTTTGCAGGCTTAAGAGCACTTTCATACTTAGTATCTGTTTTTCCCAACAACCTTGTGAGACAGATAAGGCAGATAGATACACTTTGGGAAAGGTGACCCCTGGATAAGTGTTTTCCTAAAGTCACCTGGGTTGAAAGTGGTAGAGCTAGAGTTAAAAATTGTTTATCCTAGTAAATACCAATTCATGTCCCAAGGATCACATCCTCTGTGACATTCATCCATCTCTTACCCCCTACAGTGGGGACTTGACATCTTCATCCTTTAAGTTCTGTAAGCCATATGGACATTAATCTCAGTATCCATGACAGTGTAAGTAAGTGTTTGTATATTGGCCTTCCCATATCAGGTTGTAAGCCTTCTGAGGTAGGAACTGCATCCAATTAATTTCTATTCCTAGTATCTTCCATGGTACTTGGGTAAGCTGGATCCTAAAAGTGTGTGGAAGGAGTAAATGCAGGAGTGTGCTTTGAGGTTCATTTTACTTATGGTGCTCTTTCCACACCATACTGCTGATTATGGGATTTATTCTTTCATTCCACACAGTTCTTCTGCAAAAGAAGTAAAAAATTTATATATCACCTACTTTCTTAAAGACAGAGTTGCAGCCAATAACCAATAGGAATTTCTTTTGGTAAAATAACAGTGCGATATATTTATTTGGAATCATTTTAAAATTATAACTTTAGGCTAGCTTGATGTATTAAAGCTTCTGATAAGAATTGGAATCTTCAAGTATTTTTTAAATTATACACTTGACCACAGAACAACAATTCAGTGGTAAATTTTTATGTGTCTCTGAAGCTAAATTTGGCAAGTTGTGCAGCAAAGATTTTTTCAGTATAAAATAAGAATGTCAGCTAATTTGCAAATTACTTTTCCTGTTTGCTCTTTTCCTGAGAGTACTAACCCAGACCAAAAAAAAAAAAAAAAAAGGATTCCATATTTGTTACTGCCACCCATTTTACATAATTTTTTCTTGAAATATACAGGGCTCTCTACAAGTAGTCCTAAACTTTCTAGCCTCTTTTCCTGTGTGATTCTTCTGCCAAAGACATAATCCAGCCAACGAAGACTTTGTATCATTTGATTTTTTTGTGTTTATGCCATGCCCTTTTTCTGCAATGACTGACTCCCTTGTTTACGTGGAATCCTTGCCATCCTTCCTAACTTCATTGGTTCAAATAATTGCTGCTTCTGGGAACTTTTTCCTGGGTTTTTTTTCCGTCTTGCTTTCTATATTCTGCCTTGTCTTTTTATTTTCATGTAGTTTCCTATATAATTGTGTCTTCTAGATTTTAAACTCATTGAGATAAGGATTTATCCAGTTCTTACTTACTGTATCCCCTCTGAGTGCCAGCCTTCTTTGGCTTTCCTTGGCTTGTAGCAGCGTAAGTCCACAGTCTGTCTGTCATCCATCACCTTCCCTCTGTGTCTGTCATCCATCACCTTCCCTCCATGTCTGTGTCTAGATTTCCCTCCCCTTAGGAGGACACCAGTTGTTGGATTAAAGCCCATCCTAATCTAGTTTGATTTCATCTTAACCTGATTACATCTTCAAAGACCCTGTTTCCAAACAAGGTCATAGTCCCAGATATGAGAATGAAGAATTGAGGGGACAAGATTCAACCCATAGCACGTGGTTATATGTATTTTATTTTATTTTTACTTTTTAAATTTAAATTCAGTTAGCCAATGTATAGTACATCATTAGTTTCAGATGGGTTATATATAATTTTTATTTTATTTATTTATTTGGGGGGGTTATATATATTTTGAAGAGAATTCTGTTTTCTGTACTTAACTCCTTTGAACTGTTGCTTGTCACCTTTCAGGTTAAGTAATTTAGACTTGCGTCACTTTCTTCCTGCTCTTGAGTAGTTGCAGAAATAAGATCTGGTTTCATTCCCTGGCAGATCTTAGCATCGCGGAATCTTAAAACTGAAAAGGGTCCATCTAAGTCCTTTTGTTTAAGTTTTACAGTAAGAAAAGGTAGATAAACCATCTTATTTTGTTGTGCCTACATTCCGACAGCTGCAATCATAGAGTAGACAAATTATACCAGGGACCAGTGTTCTCTCCTTGCCTTCAACCAAAGCAAAGAAATGAGGTAGTTCTGATTAGAATAAACATCTTTCAAATACATATCTTAAGGCAAAAGCCCAAGGCATATTTTTTCATACTTCTTGGAGTCATGCAGAGTTGCCCTCAGTGAAACACCAGGAACCATGGTTGGTACTCACAGAAGCCCCACAGTAACTTTTGGTGGAGTGTTCAAGGGAATGTGGACATGCAGAAGATAGATGTGGCATGTGATGATGACTAACCCAAGCCTATGTATATGGAGGATGGTAGGGGAAAGAGCTGACAGTGAGCTGGGAGATTTCCATAGATTATCTCCTTTAATCTTCACACCAGGCCCCACTAGTGCTGCTTGGGGGCACTTGCCCAAACAAGGCTGTCACACCAGTGGGAGGCAGAGCTGAGATTTGATCCTAGGCCCGTCTTACTTTAAAGCATTCAGTTATATCTCCTTTGTCCTACCTGTATTTTCTTTGTGAAATTTCTCAACTGTAATTTTCTCCACTGATATTAGTAATGACAGCTGACAAGAATTTAATTAGGTTTAAATAAAATATTCATATGGAAGGAGAGTGTAGTTTGCTTTACAGTTTATAAAACATACTTTTTTAAGGTATTTGGGTCAAAAAATTAGACAGTCCTCCAACATATTTACTTTCCCCTTCCATATCTTTATTTCCATTCTTTTAAAATTTGAAAAATAGCATGAAACATTTAATAGGGTATTATGATCATTATTTGATATTTGAGTCATGGCTACCCCTCAAAAAAAAAAGAAAAAGATTGAACAACTTCTTAAATTAGAAAGCTGTTTTGGCGAAGTGTAATTGCTGGGGCAAAACAGGTCGAACAAGAAAAAAGACAATTAAACCCTCTTTGCTTTCTCACTTTTAATAACTTTAGCCTGTGTACTATTGAAGGCTATTTTTTTAAGATTTTTTTTTTTAAGTAGTCCCTACACCCAGCATAAGGCTTGAACTTACAACACCAAGATCAAGAGTTGCATGCTGTACTGACTGACCCGGCCAGGCTCCCCACAGAGGCATTATTAATAACTTTGTGTAATTTTAAAATTTAGTGGTTTGGGGCACAGTCACCAAGACTGTTTGGGTTGTAAGTGATGGAAAACTAACTTCAGGAAGAGTGCTCACTCGGAAGCAGCTAGCTTCGATTGCCAACAAGAATCTGTCTCACTCCATTGCTCACCTCTCTTTCTTCCACATTGACTTCATTTTCAGAGATAGGTTCTCACCGCATAACGACAAAAAGCAGGCACCGTCAGCTCTAGGGTATCATCCACCAGCCAAGCAACGGAGTGTGGGGACTGGCTTTCACAGCCTAGCTGGGGGTCTGATTGGCCAGGCCTGGATCACAGACGACTTGTGGACTGAGAAGAAAATGATTTCCAAAATAAACTTGGCCATGTTATCAAAATCAGGAAGAAGGGATGCTGGACATGGTAGTTTAGAACATAGGTTGTTATAAGAACTTCATATTTTTTGGTGCTGGAATTTAAGAAAACTAATCTGCTACCTTGAAAGAATATATTCAATATTAACTAGCACTGAAAAAGGAAAGAGCCAATAATGCACAATTTGTGGTTGGCTACCAGACACTATATCAGTTTTTTTTTTTAATTGTACCATTAACAATTCTCTTAAGTAATTAGTAACATTTTGGGGCACTTACCATGTGTTTGCTTCCTCCACCTCAGTTGCTGTCCTTTCTCACTTTCCTGACAAGGGCTGAACTCATAAGAAATTCTGTCAGGCCTTCTTGCTTCCAGTCTTGATCTCCCCCACCTCTGTTTTCCTTAGAGGAGCTAGGTTGAATTTTTTTTTTTGAGTATAGACCTGAGCTTATCGGCCTTTGTTTATTCATCTTGGCTTCTCATTGCACTTAGGGTATGATCTTGGCTCCTGCCTGTCTTCCCAGCCTAACTCTTGAGCTCTACTTCTCTGCTTTTTTTTTTCCTGTCTCTTCTATATCAGTGTTAGATTTTACCATGTCCTTTCCTCCTCCTACCCTGTTCTTCATTCTCACACTTTCTTTTTTTTTTTTTAAGATTTTATTTATTTATTTGAGAGAGAGAGAGCATGAGCAAAGGGAGGGGCATAAGGAGAGGCAGACTTCCCACTGAGCAGGGAGCCCAACTTGGGGCTCGATCCCAGGACCCTAGGATCATGACCTGAGCCAAAGGCAGATGCTTAACCGACTGAGCCACCTAGATGCCCCTCACGCTTTATTTCTTTAACTCTTACTCCTTCAAGCCCTGTTTAAATGTTAGTCCCTTAAATCCTCTGGTTTTTTTGTTTGTTTTTGTTTTTTGGGTTTTTTTGCTTTCTTATTAGGCTCTACACCCAACATGTGGCTTAAACTCAAGACCCCAAGATCAAGAGTCACATGTTCTACCAAATGAGCCAGCCTGCTTCACTTCCTTAAATACTTAGGAGGGATTTCCCTGCTCCTCAGATCTGAAAATATGAGACTCCTTCCCCTTTATGCACTTAGGACAATCTGTAATTACACATTCATATATTATTAGCCCAGTATTCCCCACTAAACTATGTTCTCTGTGAGAGCAGGGACCAGATCTGTTTAGTTAACTGCTGAATATCTAGCATCAGGACCACAGTGCCTGAATCATAGTAGCCACCCAAATATGTGTTAAGTGGATTAACAGACTAATAACTGAAAATAATCCAAAGCAGTGCGTTTTATATTTATTCATTTTTTAAATTTTTTAAAAGTAAGCTCTGTGCCCAGCATGGGGCCTGCACTCACAACCTGGAGATCAAGAGTTGCAGACTCTACCACCTGAGCCAGCCAGAAGCCCCAAAGCAGTGCATTTTAAATGATTACCCTTTTTATAGTCTCGCGTTCTCATTTCATTCATTACTCAAGAACAGACTTATGTTTAGAGCAGTTTTATCCCAGCAACTTTTGATTTGCTTAGGAATGTTAAAGGGCAAAATTAAACCAAGTAAATTTGAAGTTCTCATTGGCTCTATTAAGCAGTTCCTGAGTGGGGCAGCATCCCCTCCAGCAATAGAGGGGTGCTCTGAGAAGTTGTACAGAATGGACGGTTTTTGCAGGAAGGAGGATGGAGCAAGGAGTTAACAGCAAAAGAAAAGAAAGGATTGTTTCAGGCTAGGTCATTTTCCCTGAGGAGGAAGGACAAGGGTCTTATCAGGCACATAACCTCATCTTCTTTTAGGCCTGGAAAAGGCCCTAGTGATGGATTACCTCATGTTGGCCAGAAAATTCCTGATAGGTTAACCTCTAGGGGAGGTTGAATCTGTAGTTAAGTTATGTGTTAAGTCCTGGTTTAGTGACTTGGCTTAAATGACACCATTTTTGGTCTGTAGTTTTCTTTTTAAGAGGAATAAGCCATGCTTCCTTTATTGCTGATTATTATTGTTAGCAATTCAAATTCTCTACAGTGATGCGCTTGATTTTTTTTTAAGATTTTATTTATTTGAGAGAGAGAGAACATAAGCAGGGGGAGGGGTGGAGGGAGAAGCAGATTCCCCAGTTATCAGGGAGCCTGATATGGGACTTTATCCTAGACTCGATCCTAGGATCATGACCTGAGCGAAAGGCAAATGCTTAACCGACTGAACCACCCAGGTGCCCCTGCACCTGGTTGTCAAAACTTCTGTATCAGAGCCAGCTATAATAGAGGAAAATCCTAAATTTTAGGATATGTAATTCCACTCAATTTTACCTGAGCCTGGGTGTGTGGGAGAGGAAGGGAAAAGGCCTCACTCACTCCAAATGACTCCCTGGCTAGTAATACAGAAGCTTGAACACTCCTATACATCAGGTATGCCGGCATCCAAATTTAGCTTTCTCTCCACATCCTTGTGATTTTTTGGAAGGAGATGCTTTCTCTCCAGTGATTTATTATTTACAGCAGTCTCCCCAACCTTTGTCATGTCCATTTGGCAATATTTGTAGGGCTCCTTCGAGGCCACAGGCAAGGCTGTCTGCCCCCTAGGTGTGCGAAGGGGTTATAATCTCTGCACCCTTGTGGCCCTCTGATGCCCTTAGACACATTGGCTGGGAAACTTACTCTCCGTGATCATTCCAAGTGTTGTGGGTAACATAACTCCTTTCTCCCTTTTGAATCCACAGCTGGTCATGTTCGGAGTTTGACCTGAATGAGATCCGCCTGATAGTTTACCAGGACTGTGAAAGGAGGGGCAGACAAGTCTTATTTGATTCTAAAGCGGTTCACAAGATTGAAGAGGTGGCAACTCAGGTATGAAATGCAGATTTGCTTTCATCTTTTTTATTTGTGTGTTGATACCTCTGTGAGCAGTCACTTATTTAATACATTATCTTCTCTTTGGGCTGTATTGTACAGTACCAGTAATGGTTCAGAAGAAACATAAACAAAGGCTCTCCGCCACCCTGCCCTGGTGCATTTGTATGCTTATTAATATACACAGGTGAGACTGTTAGCAAGGAATCATGACAGATGCTCAGTAGTGTACTATAAATGTTACTAGAGGTAAAGTTGCAATGCAGTAGGATTTGGATGCCGAACATGTGCTGTGTAATAGGAAAACTGAGAACTCTAAAATTCATAAAGTGTTAACCTGAAGGGAAGTTAATAGATCATTTTATCTAGTATTTCTCATAGATAATAAGAGGTATTACATTGCATGAGGTTAAACAAAATTAAATAGCTTTCCTTACCATAGGGCTCTTCAGTATGCTAACATACACTTTCATCTTCAAAAGGGAGGGCTTCTCAAACCCACCTGACCAAGGAAGCTTTATTTATTTGGTGTTTTTAGTGGCGAGCAGGGTGGGGGTGATGGTGTTCTGGGATGGGTAAAGTGAGGACGTAACAGCCCTTGATCCCTTGTAGCCAGAACAGGAAAGGTAAGGTCATGTGTCCAGGTGAGGCATAGAGTCCAGACCTCCTGAGTCTTCTGGACATCAGCCCCGGTGTACTTCTAAGTTGTCGCCTTTAGACTTTTCATTCTTTTCATGTTCAATACCTTGCTATCTATACTGACCAAATTCTGGCAGTTCATAGAATGTGTAGCTAAGTAAATGAATAGTTTATTTCACGGTCTTTGTTTCATCAGGGCCCAGGGGCTCTTTTCCTGTTTTTGATAAAGATCATTTCTGCAGGAAGGACGTATTTGGTTAAAGGCAGTTGAGCTGGGAAGATTCCATAGTGCTCTAAAGTGGAAGTCTGCCAGGTAGCTAATCATTACAGTAGTTGTTGGGCTTGTTAGGTTAGGGGTGCGGGAGGGGGAGGGATCTCTCAGGTGATTCACCTGTAGGCTTTAATGGTAGATTTGTATCAAAGTTATAGTGAGCCAGCACTTGACCCTTTGGTGGACAGACCATGGTTTACCCTTGATTTTCCACATCGTTTCCTGTTTCCCTGAAGCCCTGCACAGGTAGTTTGTTTTTAAAAGTAAATTAATTAATTAATTTAAAAAATATACACACACACACACACACACACATACATATATGTATATATATATATATTTAAATATATATTTAAAAATATTTTATATTTTATATTTATATTTTAAAAGTATATATATATATTTTTTTAAGATTTTATTTATTTGACAGGCAGAGATCACAAGTAGGCAGAGAGGCAGGCAGAGAGAGAGAGAGAGGAGGAAGCAGGCTCCCCGTGGAGCAGAGAGCCCGATGTGGGGCTCGATCCCAGGACCCTGAGATCATGACCTGAGCCAAAGGCAGAGGCTTTAACCCACTGAGCCACCCAGGCGCCCCTGCACAGGTAGTTTAGTTGGAACACCTGCACTTCATCACTAGGGCATCTAATGGTGGTAACAGGTGGAAGGAAAAAATTCTCATTGGTTTTCAAAATGAACGGGAATTTTGATATATCAGAGCAGTGATAACACTGGAGCCTGGATATACTCATTTAATCAAAAAGGCACCTAGGTCCAGAGAGGTTTTGTAACTTGCCCAAGGCTACAGAGTCCAAAAGAAAAGAAAAGAAAAGTGCTCTATTCACTGTACCAGTTATTATCTCCAATTATAGATGCTCAGTATGTTGTACCCCAGCCAGGGGGGTCGAGCAGTGTGTGAGGCAGGTGTGGACTTAGTGTCACTTTAGGCTCTCTGAGGGGCTGTGTTTCTGGTATAAGTGGTATTAAGTAACAGCTAGAGCTGAAGAGGGTGTTGAAGGAGTGCCCAATACCCGAGAATAACCAAGTATGTCTTTGAGTGCCATCACTGCTGGAGTGGCTATTATGGACCAGCACAGTTTGTGTTTTCCTTACAGTCTTTTCCCATTTTCAGCCCCCCACTCCCTTGGCAAGCACAAAACGTCATGAGTTTGTATCAAGCACGTGACTGCACGCATTTGCATTAGACCACCAGTGTGACTGTCACATTGGAGATTAGATAAGCTGCAGTTGCATTCATGGTTTTCCAAGCAAAAGCTGCACACAGAAAAGCAAGTAAGACTCCAACAGAATAGAAACAACTTACCATAGATGGCACAGGACGCTTCTGTAGGGAGTAATATATTTTGGTGTAGGAGGAAGGGCAAAATTAAAGGAGTATCTTTATACCTTGTGTCACTGTCATAAAATTAGCAGTGAACTCTGTTTAGGGACTATATAGTAGATAATCTTCTGTTACCCCTAACCTTTAGAGGCCACTTTTCCATCACATGATGTGTAATTCACAGAAGCTCCTGTTTCAGTTTTGGTTCATCTTTCACAAATTCGACCTCATGATTTTCTCTCCTGTTACCTTTAAAGCAGTGCTAGAGAAGGTGTGTCATTAAAAATACAAACTCAGACTTTCCAAATTAGCAATTTTGCTTTCTTACTTAGTTCTGTTTGCCTGGTAACATTTTAAATTTGAAGCACTTTCTTTCTCCGCGTCAGTTTTATAGATTATGACTCTCCACAGTACTAACAGATCCTCAGTAACCTGAACAGAGATGACTGGTTCAAGATATGAATTGAAACAAATTAACAGTTGAATTACTTGAGACTAGTCACACTCCACACTACACGAGCCCCGTCTTCTGTCCAGTTTCCTCTCTTCATCATGCCTCCCTCCTTGTCCTCCACAAGCAAGTGGAAAAAAGCCTCTGGCTTTCGGCGCAGCTTAGGCACAACATAACAGAGTGATTTAACAAAGGAATTCCTGGTGAAGCGCAGGCTGGGGGAGCCCGATACACTTAGCAGTACCTAATCTTGCCTGTCTGTCACCCCAGAACACAGAGGATGTCCCTATTAAACTGTCAGCCAAGTGCTGTCAGGGCAGCGGCGGTAGCAGCAGCTCCTCCCACACTTCTTCCGGGGGATCGCTACAGCACGCCAAGGAGCAGCTCCCAAAGTACCAGGTAAAACTGTCCCTGCCGTGCCTGATAGCCCTGCGGCTGAGGCCACTTACTGTTGCTTCTCCACAGGGAAGAATGCCTGCTTGACGTTGCTTCTCCAGGAACATGAGCTTAAGTGTTCAAAACCGTGCCCTTAGAGGTTTCATGTCCGTGCCGTTTTAACACTTTGGCTTTAGTCTCCTGATAAAAACCGTAATTGAGTGGAGGTGACCCGGTATAATATATACTGAGTGAGGATGAAATATTGCTAATGAGGTAAACCCTTTTGTTTTGCTTCCTTTGTTGCCAGAACCTGATTAAGAAGCACAGATTTTCCGGGTTTGTTATGAGAATTTCAAGGATTCTGGGAATGTATGTGGGCATCCTAAGAAAATAGCACTTGGCAGTAGGAGGAAGAGAACCGTTTTTGGATGTAACTTGAGTGTGAGAGATACAGGGCTGGTAGCACGCACGCGTGTGTGTGTGTGGTTGTGTGTGTGTAAGGAAGTAGAGGATAGGGATTAGGGTTATTGAAAAATACTGGCATACTAGACATAAGGGAATAAATGTTTCGTGAATACTGAAGAGCGAGAGGGTGTAAACTGATAGAGGATGTATCAGATTTGTTTTTGACTCGTGGAATTTTCCATGTTGCTGGAAAAGCTAAGCCAGGTAAATTGCCAGCAGCCACTGGTCTATAGAACTTGGTTAATTTCGTGTTCAGGATTTGGGCCACGCGTTTGCCCTTATTTCACAGTGTTCCTGGGTCTCGAGGCAGTTTGTGTTTTAAAAAGTATACAGTGAAATTTTCAGTTCGTTGAGAATTACAATTGTCATGTAGACCTTGTACCCCAGGAAAAAGCAGATTATAAAATGGAGGTGGTGGGTGGAAGTTATTAATAAAAAATGTGAAAGACGGTTTCTGTCTGGATGGAGTGAGAAGAGGTTGGCGTGAGCCATAACCAAACAGAGAGGAGCCTAGTTAAACAAGGCTGATAGATGTATGTTTTTCTTTCCTTCCCTGCAAACATGTCTAAGTAGGTGTGCATATGTGCATTTGTGTGTGCATGTACTTGTGTGTATATATGTGTGTGTGTGGATTTGGAGTTTAGAAAAGAGATTGAGAAGAGAATGTTAAGAGTAATTCCCATGTTTCTGCTTAGGTGGAAAGCGTACTAACAGAGAATCCGGGGCTGTGTGGGCTGGGTCAGAAAGAGATGCTTGTTTTGTCTTGGTCAGGCTGTGCTGGGGTGCCTGCAGTTTATCATAGTTATACATTATCATTATACATATATGATAATATACATGTTACATATGACTTATTATATATGATATGTAATAATATATTATTATGATATGTGAATGAATGCATTTGGATATAGGATTCTAGAGTTAAGGGGAATGTCTGGGCCTACAGATAAAGATGTGGGAGGTATTTCTATGTAAAGAATAACCAAAATTCCAAGAGTGGTTGAGAGTGCAGACGGTGAGTAGGAGTGCCCTCTGAGAAAAAACCCTGCTCAAGGGATGACCTAAGAAAGAAGAGATTCAAAAAGGGTGGGATAGATAAAATCATTAGCTACTGTGAGAGATGTTTAAGAAAGCAAACTGGAAAGTGCACTGGATTTGACAGGAAGGCAGAGGCCATCCGAGGACAATTTGAGTAGATGAGGCAAATTTAGAGGTAGCTCAGGCCACCCTTTTGGATGACAAGAAAGTCTCGTCAGAAGCTAGAGGGGTCAAATACTTTTTGAAGTATTTTTTGGTAAAACTTTCACAGTATCAGACTGTCTGTTACCTTTTGGACCCTCACAAAACCCTCCCTGTGCCAATTGGCATTTTCATTCAACACTGTTAATTATTTAGGTGAATAGTATAGAACTATGTTTCTTTTCAGGATGTATTTTGGTGTAAGAGTTACCCTGTTTTCTTTTTTTCGGAACTTAATCTTTCTCTCTATAGTTTATAAATAGAGATAATGCAAAATCTTTGTTTTTCATAACAAGGTTAAAATGACCCCTGCTGAGACACTGGGATCCTGTATGGAGATATTGTGCATAAAGATGAAATCATGAACATAAGTAGTAATTTGGGGAAAAATAGTCAGTCGCCATTATGGATTAAAATGGTCAGTTTCTGCTTTGAGAAACAGTTTTAGTTACCTGCTACACTAAAGATGGACCTATAGATCAGTAAACGTTATTTTCTGTTGCATTACACACCATGTTGTGCCACGTACGAACTTTGATTTTGGTCTCTTTTGTGTGCGACAGTACACCAGACCAGCTTCTGATGTCAACATGCTAGGAGAAATGATGTTTGGCTCAGTCGCCATGAGTTACAAAGGCTCCACTTTAAAGATACACTATATCCGGTGAGTTCAAGCGTCTTTTTCTACTAATTGTGAGAAATGGAATGGTGTTACCGGCTTTTAATTCAAAAATGCATTCCCCCCCCTTTTTTTTGTTTTCTTCCAGTTCACCTCCACAACTGATGATTAGTAAGGTTTTCTCTGCTAGAATGGGCAGCTTCTGTGGGAGTACAAATAAGTAAGTGTGGGATTTTGTACCTGTCTTTCCCCCTTGCCTCCACTTTTTTAAGTGGCTATTTCTGGATAGAGTACTTCTTCCAGGGCCATAAGTTCTTTTGAAATGATAAGTGGGGAGAGTCCACATTAACAGAGGGATTTTAAAAGTGGCCCTTTTCCTGTACATAATGAGTATGAAAAGGCCTTTGACTTTATCAGATGGTCTTAAAGACAAATGACTGTTTATTTTCCAACATTATTTTATCTTAAACAACAACAACAACAACAACTTGTTGGTTACTTAGTTTGTTGACTTATTTCTAAAGGAATGAAGTACGTAATCAGTTTTTCCAGGCCCCTAGGCATGTGTATGACAGGATGGGTCTTATGTGCTCGCCGTCTCTTCAGCCATCAGTGTAGCCTCTGGGATTCGTGGTTGTTTGGGCCATGTTCTGTTCTGATCTTCACTCCTCTGAGTTTTTTTCCTCCTCTAATTTTACACTTCTGAGTAGACTAAGAATACTGATGTGTCTAACTTAACTCTCATGCTGGTACATTTGTTCATATGCTTCATTTTTGAATAAAGCAAAACATTTGTTATACTTTGGTAGGTTTTTTTTTTTTTTAAAGCTTTTATGTATTCATTTGCCAGAGAGAGAGAGCACAAACAGGGTTAGCAGCAGGCAGAAGGAGAAGCAGGCTTCTCACTGAGCAAGGAGCCTGATGCTGGACTTGATCCCAGGACCTTGGGATCATGACCTGAGCCGATGGCAGACGCTTAACTCACTGAGCCACCCAGGCGCCCCTGAATTTAACTCGTTTGAGCATTTAACATTGGACTGGCATGACTTAAGCCAGTTATGGGAATTGATTTTTTTTTCTTGTGAGATATTCTTCTTTAGACTCTTTCAGTTATTATACTAATTCCCTATAATAGAATACTGAGCTCAAATTTAAGTAAAAATGATTTTGGCCTCACTATGCTGTATTTTCCTCAAAGTCTTGATATTTATTTTACTGGTTAATAAATAAGTAAATTATTAAAATCTACTTCTCTTACATTTCTGTTTATGAGTAACTAACTTTTTAGATGTTATGAAGTCAAATTCCTAAGGAATCCTAATTTCTGTTCTATCATCCTCCTGAAAAAAGTTGCCTAATTGCTTGTAGATGTTAACAAGAATGTTAACAAGATGTTAACAAGAACTAAGAGTTAAGATGAATTTTATTTTGAAGGTTTATGTGAAGTTATCCTTGAAATGAATGGCAACATCTTGGGTATCAGTTACTAAAGCACAATTCAGAGGCAAAGAGCAGTATCTTAGCTATCAGTCACCAGAGCAAAATTTGTAAAGTTCCATGCCCCATTACATCACGTGAAACTGTTAGGAAAGCATTGTTTAGTTTTATATTTTGGACTGCCTTCAGAAAGCTTTTCTTGTCTTTTCCTCCAGCAAATTCCCCTAAAGTTTGGTTTCCTTTGTTAGATGTGAGACTTTATTCATTTATAAAGAAAAGTCTGGGCAGCTGGTAAGTTGTCTGTGTTTGAAAGTTTGTTAGAAAACAGCTTTATTTGTCTCTTGATTTTTTTTTTTCTCTCTCTCCCTTCCTTCCCCTCTCTGGATTTAGCTTGCAAGACAGCTTTGAATACATCCACCAAGATCCTAATTTGGGAAAACTGAACACAAATCAGAATAATTTGGGTCCTTGTCGTACTGGGAGTAACCTAGGTAAAATCCGCCACATAACTGGGCTCTCTCTTTCTGAATACCAGTATTGTGGGTGTGTGTTTTGCTTTATATTGAGTTTGTTGTGCTGGTTTTTTTTTTTTTTTTTTGCATTATCTTTAATCTGTGTTTATTTTTGTGTGTGTACTCTGTTTCCCCTCTTGTGTGTGTTTCTGTCTCCAGGTCTGCTGCAAGCATGCGGCAGCAAACTGCTGCAGGGCGTAGCTGAAGGAGGACCGCTCCGGCTCACCCGGAGTGCTTCTTTCTTTGCAGGTTTGTGTGGAATGCTGAGTACAGTGTGACCCACACACACATTAATAATAAATCCTGTGCAGGTTCTTAGAAAAAAAAATCCTATTTGGTGCCTCTCTAGAAATCCAAGGGGCTCTTGAGATATTAGTTTCAAATGCAGCCAAGTTCACGGTGTTTTGAAAATTCCACCAAAGAACCTCTTTTGTAAATGTCTTTGCTAATACCCCGGTGTAAGCTGATTTTGATCTGAAATGAGCCCTTAGTGTTTCTAAGAGGATTATATTTTCTGATTTCCTGGGCCTCTTCTGCCGGCCTGAACGGTTTCCCTTTCTCATGGTATACCTTTGTCCATTTGTTCACCTGCATCCCTACCTGCACAGAGTTTCTTCAAAAGTCACCCTAATAAGAGCATGGAAGACCTCTCTTTCTCTTTTCTTCCTCGTCTCTCTCTCTCTCTCTCTCTAGCATTTAAGCAGCTTAAACACAGTTTCTAGGTTCTTTACAGGTATAATCATCTTGGTCTCTCTGAGTAGGTAAATTCTGAGATTTAACTGACCTTGCTAGCTAAAGCTGTGGAATGTCTGCTGTAGTCTGGCATGCTTAACAAGTGTGTGGAATCTTCACTACTAACGTGAAAGGTTACGTTTATGGCAAATGGTGTTCTTCATTCTGTTCTTCTTTGTAGCCAGAAATATGCTAAGCACCATGAAACTGACACTGTCCCACCTACTTAGAGTGAGGATAAGATGTTTATATGCTCTTTTTAAAACTGAAAATAAACATGCTTCAAAAATAGCTGGCGAGTATAATAATCAGGCAGGGCACTGGGTTTCTTGTACATTGTAAAGCTTGCTATAGCAACATGCCATCTACCCCACAACTCAGTGAGTGTACAGTTTAGGTGAATCTGAAGTCTATAGTACTTTAGTGTGTTTTCTAAAATTCATGCCAGGATATGAATTTTTCTCAGTACGACAGTAATGCTGGGCATATATGGAAAAGAAGTGGAGGAAGAAGTATTTGAAAATGGATATGTGTTTGGTTTTTTTTTTATCTGCCAGGAGAGTGGGTTAAAAACAAAGAGACGTTTTTTAAATTTACAAAATGGTATTCAAGTATTTCTGTTCCCTCAAGTTGCCTACAGGCACTAATGAAACTGATTATAAAGCATTTTGAAAATACAGTGCTATTTAAGTATTACTGATAATGAGGAAAGGGGCTGAAAGTATCTGCCTGAGAATGTTTGTTCATTGTGTCAATTGCACGAATAGTTTATTATGGCAGTTTGTGTTAACAATAGGAGAAAAGCAGGTAGTTACTTGACTCTATCTTCTTTTCACTTGTTTTCTACATATTTAATTTTGCTTTGTGGTTAATCTTTCTATAAACGTAGGCCAGTCATCAGTAGCAGTAGCCTACCTTGAAGTGTAAAAAGGACTACAGTCGTTTTTGAACAACTTGTTCTTTGGGCATTTCAGTAACATGTTTACCTTTTGCCTTTATCTCAGCACACAGCACTCCGGTTGACATGCCGAGCAGAGGACAGAATGAAGACCGGGACAGTGGCATTGCCAGATCAGGTACTTGTACTTCCCTTCATTGGTTTAGCTGGTAGGGTGAACTCTCGTCCATGATGGGGAGGTAGGTGGGAAACAGAAGACAGGCCTCATCTTCCATCCATCTTGCAGGCTTTTTTTCCCTCTCCACATTCTTTTTTTTTTTTTTTAAGATTTTATTTATTTATTTATTTGTCAGAGAGAGTGAGCACAGGCAGACAAAGTGTCAGGCAGAGGCAGAGGGAGAAGCAGGCTCCCCGCTGAGCAAGGAGCCCCATGCGGGACTCGATCCCAGGACACTAGGATCATGACCTGAGCCGAAGGCAGCCGCTTAACCAACTGAGCCATCCAGGCGTCCCCCCTCTCCACATTCTAAGGTTCTCTCACGTGTCTGAAGATCTAGAACTTTGATATACAGCATCTAAGAGTGATTGTGCAAAATGGATTTTTTTTTTTCTAAACTCATTTTTTTCTAGGAGTCTCATAGGAGACTCTTGTACTTTGAGAAATTTCTTTTTTTTTTTTTCATTTAAAATTTTTTTATTAACATATAATGTATTATTAGCCCCAGGGCTACAGGTCTGTGAATAACTAGGTTTACACACTTCATAGCACTCACCATAGCACATACCTTCCCCAATGTAGACATTTCTTTTTAAAGGGACGCTTCCTTGAGCTAGTGTTACTGGGAGTTTGCCTGCTGAATATTGAATGTAAAATCAGAGGAAGAAGGGTGTCTGTGGAAGAAGGTTTATCCATGACTGGGGCAGAGCCTGCCAGTCACCCTCTGTCCTGTCCTAGAGTCAGGCTGATGATCTAGATTTTATCTTGGATGCCCTTTGCTCTCATTCCTTCAAGCCTTCAGCTTTTCTAATATTGTTTTTAAGATCTCTTAGTTTCTGTTTTTATACACAATTCTGCTATGATTTTTGATTTGTGGTTTAAATCTGAGGTAGATTCTATGCTGTAGAAGAAGGGTAGTGAACCAGTGATCTGGAACCAGAGGCCTTGGAGGTGTTTGGGTTTTGCCTGATGAACATGTCATACATGCTACTTCTGCCTTCCACTAAAGACCAAGGGTACCCTGCTGGTTTTACCCGTGATATGTGGCTCCATCACCGAATAAGCCAGCCGGTCAGTGCTTACATGTGGCAGACTGGATCCAGGCCTCAGATGCCTTTCTTCCTGGCCTTCCATTCATGTCAGCAGCCAGATCTGAATGTTTTCTTATGAGAGGAACTAGGGACTGACGAGATGTGGGAAGGAAAGACCAGTGTGAGCTTTATACCCCTGGTGGTGTTCAGCAGTTTGTTGATAAAATCCTCTATGTTCTTACTGTAGTTAATTCTCTTAGATCTCTTATACCCTCCTTACATTGCTGGAACCAAGGTCCTCATCCTGAAACAGAATAGGGACTTCAGATGTTTGAACTGCCTTAGCAGAAGATGTAGAGAAATTAAAAACATGCTTATTCCTTTTTTCTATAATTTTTAACTTCATGTCTAAAGAGTTGAGAGTTGGAGAAATTTTTTTAAATTGATTTTATTTTTCAGAACAGATTTAGATTTACAGAAAAACCGGGATGAGTACAGAGAATTCCCATATAACCTGCACACAGTTTGCCCTATTAATAGCATCTTACATTAGTATGGTGAATTTGTTACAGTTCACAAATCAATATTGATGTATTATTATTACCTAAAGTCCGTAGTCTTATTTATTTCCTTAGTTTTTATCTAATGTCTTTTTTCTGTTTGAGGATGATATTATATTTAGTTATCACCTCTCTTTAGGGCTCCTCTCAATTTTTTCAGACTTTATTTTTGATAACCTTGACAGTTTTGAGGGATAGTGTCCAAGTATTTTGTAGAATGTTCCCTATTCAAATTTGTTTGATGTTTTTCACATGATTACTAGGGTTATGGTTTTCTGAAGAAAGATCCCAGAGATAAAGTGCCGTTTCTATCACATCATACTAGGGTACATGTGTTTGTCAGGTTTCTCCGCTGTGAAGTTAGTCTTTATTTCCCCTTTACTGTAACTTAGGAAGGAAGTCACTAGGTGTAGTCCACACCTAAGGAGTGGAGAGTTCTGTTCACCTTCCTTGAAGCAGGGTATCTGTATCTACATAAAGTATTTGGAATTCTTCTGCGTGAGAGATTCACCTCTTTCCCCTCATCTGTTCATTTTTTGATTCAGTCAGTCAGTAGTGTTGAAGCTGTTCCAGCTTTGGCCATGGAAGCCCTGGAGCTCATTTTGCTGGCTTCTGTGTTTCTCTAATATACCCCTATTGGCGTGGTATGGCTATATGTGCTTTTAATACTTCTTTCTGATGCTATAAGATACTCCAGACTTGTACATTGTCTTATATATCTCCTACCAGTCATAGAATCAGCCATTGCTGAATGAAACCCTGTTCTTTAATTGGAGAATGATATTAGATTCTAAGATCTAGACATTAGATGTGCTCGTTACTACTAGAATGTCTTTTTTTTAATAGGTCCTGTCAGCTGACAAGCAAAAAATAAGAGTTTATGCTAACTTTATACATACATAATAATATTGTTGGGTGTAATATTATATATGTGTATGTTAGGTTAAAACATGAGTTTATACTGATATCTCCATTATCTGTAAGCCATTACCACATGGATCATTCCATGGATGATGGGATTCGTTCATGGATCATTCCTCCCCTTGGTTATGTGAAACTCCATACTCCAGCAGTGAGATACCTGGGTCTCACTGTCTGCCATCCACTTACTTAATTGTGTACATTTCAGTATACGTGTGTAGTGGTGTCCGAATTGTTAACCTATACCCGGGAAGGAAACAACTTTATTAACTAGAGAATAGTGCTTATATTCAGTTCCTTTTACCTTTAGTCTTAAAGATGTCTACTCATTTCCAAAGTTACTTAGGTCAGCTTTTTTGGCAAGATTGATTTATTTATTTTAGCGAGAGAGAGCATGGAGCAGAAGGGCAGAGGGAAGGGAAGAGAGAGTCTTAAGCAGACTCCGGGCTGATCACGGAGCCTGATGCGGGGATTGATCTCACCACCCTGAGATCATGACCTGAGCTGAAATCAAGAGTCAGATGCTTCACTGAATGTGCTACCCAGGCGCCCTGAGGTCAGCACCTCTTGAGATGGGGGAGTTTTTGTAGCTATATGTGCCAGTCCAGTAGAATCTCTGAAATTAGCGTTCACACCATTTCACCATATAAAAGCTTCATGAATTCTGCCCAGAATTCCGATTATCACAATTCAGGCCTGAAGAATAATTTAAGGTTCTTTTTTTTCCCTCCCCCAGTAGTCCAGTAGAGAAGTAACTTGAGAAAAGCTTTTTTTTGTTTTTTTGTTTTTAAATCCTTGTCTATACAGAGGAACTTGTTCCAGGATAAAAAGGAACTTTAAAAGAGAGTTTACAGTTCCCCATCGAAAAGAAACCTGGGGGTCTTTGTCGTATCCCACTAGTGCCCTCCTTATGCATCCTCTCCTGCAGGCAAACCTGAAAGGAGGGAATGGATATAGGAGCTTATTTCACATTCAGCAGCATACTTGTTCCATGCAGAGTATGCTCTGGGAATACAAAGAGCCATAGGTTTTTGAATTCCCAAAGGAGTTTACTCTTTTGTTAGAAAACTGAATTATTTTGGTGGTTTTCACAGTAAGGCCAATTTGATACAGTTGAAATTAAGGGAAAGAGTTAGAAGGATAGCACTGATTCCTAACTAGCCAGTTATTAAGCTATATTTGTTTGTTTATTGAACAGCAGTTTTTAGTCCCCTGTGTTGTCAGACTTTACCAGAATTTGGATGTTTTTGAAGAAGAGTAGAATATAGCATGTGACCTCAGGAAGAGTTTGTGTAGACCAAGAGTTAAAATCCAGTGTGATAAGTACCACCTCATAAGATATTGTGGGAACAAAGAAGAACAGTAAGTCACTTTGCCTGGGAATTCAGGGTGATGGCCTCATATAAGAGGTAATACTTGAGTGACACCTTGAAGGTAGAAAAGAGCTGCACCAGAGTTTAGGAAAAGAGCATTTCTGAAAATAGTTTGTGCAAGGGTGTAGATCCTTGAGAGTATACTGTTAGGATGTTTGAACAATGGCAGGACTAGAACGTGGGGTTGGGAATGTCAGCAGGTAAGGCTGGTTATGAAAGGCTAATTTTGAATGGCACCAGTCCCATGATAAAGAGTTTGGATTTAATCTTATAAGCAGGGACAGCTAAGGGATGTAACATAATTGACTCTATTTTTGAGGTCAAGGTGGTGTGTCAAAACTGTGCTCCAGAAAAACCTGGACCAATGTATCTATTGCTAAAATACATGAATGGTGATGCTTTCTAATTTAGCAGGGAATGAAGGGGCTTAGGGTTTTTTCCCATTAACTTTTTTTCAATATAGTTTTCTCAAACACTGGGGCTTCCCACCACTGTGTATGTGTGTGTGTGTGTGTGTGTGTGTAGCTAGTATAAAATGATTATCTGATTTAGCATAAAATTTTGAAAAACAGTCCATTGGTTTTTTTTTTCCTCTTCCCTTTTTTGGAATAGCATCTTTGAAAAATATACAACTTTTCTTTCTAAGTTACTCTTCATTTTAAGTACTCCAGTGCCTTTTTACAAGCTTATAACACACAGAATAAGAAATAAATCAATAACAAGAATATCTAACTTTTTAAAAAAGAAAAAAAGAGGGGCACCCACGTGGCTCAGTTATTAGGTGTCTGACTCATGATTTCAGCTCAGGTCATGATCTCATGGGTCATGAGATCAAGTCATAGACTGTCTATGGAAGGGAACAAGCCTGGACAGATAAGAAGGGAAAATGCATTTTCATTGTATTCTCTTTTGGATATTTTTTAATGTGTGCTTTGCACATATGTTAATCTAGAAGATTATTTTTTGAGAGTTTGTTCTTTTAGTGGTTACCATTAAAATTTTTTGAGTAAGGTCTTAGGAGAAAGGAAGGGTGGGTTTCAGCCATGCTAGGAGGTGGGATTGGCAAGGCTTGGTGACTAAGGGGGCACAAGATGTGGAGGAGGCAGGAGGAAACAAGGGTGACTCTCCAGTTTCTAACTCAGGTAAATAAGCAGAGGATAGTGGCATTAACTAGTACAGGGAAAGCAGGAGGCCAGTCCAGGGAGGTAGATATTCAGATAAGTCTTTAGTTAGAAGTGTCTAAGTTCTTTAGGTGTGTGAGTAGTAATTTAGCTGTAATTTAGAAATAGGAAACTGGCTCTACAGAGATGGATTGGAGCAGAAGCTAGAATTTGAAAGTCCAAGCACATGAGTAGAGTAAGGGTTGGAGGGCCAGGATTGAGACCAGAGCCACTGAGCCTTGTTAATCTATGACCTTAATTCAGTCTTCGATTCTCTTCTTCATCAGAATGTTCAAATCATTGACAAGAAAAATAATTTCCTCATTCACTGAACAATTGCATTTCCTCTGTTCTTAAAAGTAGTAGAATAAACAGAAGGTCAATATGAGAAAAACTTTGATAATAATGTACTTTCAAATACTTTTTTTTTAATTTTAAATGTTTTTTAAGATATTATTTATTTGAAAGAGAGAGCAGGAGCTCATGCAAACAGTGGGGAGGGGCAGAGGGAGAAGCAGACTCCCCACTGAGCAGGGAGCCTGACTGTGGAACTCAGTTCCAGGACTCTGGATCATAAACTGTGTCTAAGTTAGATGCTTAACTGACTGAGCCACCGAGGTGCCCCTTTATTCAGGTGTTTTAAAATGAACCTTCAGTGTAATCATAGTATTCAAATAGGACATATGTTTTAGCCACTATACAGGTACAGAATGGACCCCACCCAAAATACAGTTTCCATATCAAAACTGATGACACCACACACATGCCAAGACGATATGAAAATATTTACCATTCACATAATGATGCTTTCTGGTGAAAGCAGGGTGGGCTTCCCAAGCTGGTCAGCATATGACTTGAGAGACAGGGAAAGAAGATGATCTTGGGGTTTTTTAATGGTGGTTAGTGGATAGGGCCAGGGTAAGGGCTTCCATACATGGCAGAACTGCCCACTGGTTCCAAAGGAGAGGGCCCCTGGGCTTTCTCATCACCTTGCCTAGATTCGAGGCAGAAAGGGAAAGGGGTTGGGGGGAGAACCTGAAAAGGAATCAGCAGTCAAATGTGAAAAAATGGAGTCAAACTGTTGATTGCAACACAGGTCACCATTGAATGATGCAAACTGACATCCCATTTGTATCTGAATTCTTTATTGACTTAACTGCTGCAGTGTTTTGTAAAGAGGGGCAAGCATCCAGGAGGGTCTTGCTCTGTTTGCTGTTGGGCCATGGGATACTTGACCTTGCACGTGCACATACAGGTGAAGGCTTGAACTTGGCTTATCTGAGTCTTGGCAGTACAACTTGGTACTTCTCAGGGAACACAAGAGAATGGGAGGCCTCCAAGGAGCTGCTGGGAGGTCATCTCCCACTCACTTTTCTCTCTCCCCTGGGAAGTTGTCATGAAATGTTTCTCATCACCTCCAAGGTTCAGATAAGATTTGGAGCTTTCTGCCCAGCGAGACTCGAGGTTTAGTCTCCAGCTGGCTCCCCAGCACCAGGGTCTCCTAAAGATGGTGGAGCAGGCATCTGATCCCTTTTGTGTCAGTATTGTCCTTTGTGGTGTGTGGGGCAAGGATCACTAGGGACTAGCACTTTTGCTTTATTCTTCTTTCCACAGTCTGTGTAAGAAACTGTCTCAATTTAAAAATGTCTTGTTCTATCAGTACTGTCAAATCTTTACTTTGAGTTTTGCCTTGCCTTGCCTTCCATATATGAAGTTGGCAGTCTGTAATGTAGCTTGGACAGAACTCAGTTTTTTCATTTCATTATAATTCTCATATTTCAAGTCAGACCTTTGATATTCTCCTGGAATGGATATGTATCTTCTTCAGTTTCAGAAATTTGCTAACTTCTGCTTTAGCTTTTTCCTTTCTACATTTGCATTATTACCTGTTTAAGAAAAATTAGAATAAAAAAGTAATGCAAATAACAACCCAAACTGTAAAGGGATCTAGGAATAATTCTAAAAAAAAAAAAAATGTATATATATATATATATATATATATATATATATATATATATATGCATATATATATGATACAGTTATGGAGAGATATAAAATTTGATTAAAAAAGATAAGCAAAGTAGGTCAATCAGAGAAAGACAATTATCATATGATCTTACTCCTATGTGGAATTTAAGAAACAAAACAGAGGATCATAGGGTAATAGAGGAAGGAAAAAAAAAGAAAACGAAACCAGAGAGGGAGATAAACCATAAGAGACTCTTAATCATAGGAAACAAACTGAGGATTGCTGGAGGGGAGAAGGGTGGGGGATGGGTGATGGACGTGAAGGAAGGCATGTGATGTAATGAGCACTGAGTATTATATAAGACTGATGAGTCACAAGCCTGTATCCCTGAAACCAATAATATATTATAAATTAATTAACTGAAGTTAAGTTTAAGAAAATGTTTAAAACAATAAAGGAAACTATGTCTCAAAGAAAATAAATATGAATATGAGAAAGAGGTGAAGTTTCACAAATAAATATAAATTCAGTGTAATTTCAACTAAAATCCCCTGTGAAGCCAGACAAAATAACTCTTATTTATATGGAAGGGTAAAGAACCAAGAGAGTTTTTTTAGGCTTCCCAAAAGTCTTTGCAGACACTTCAGTCTTAGATTGCAAATTATGGATTAAAAGACTTAGAAAGATCAAATAATTTGGCAAATAAATGTAAAGAGTGAGATTATCACAAAGGCTGGGCTAGAGTTTATGTCTAGGTAAGGAATTAAAATTTAAGATGTTTTCAATGAAGTATAATTCAGTGCTGAAAAGTAATGAACTATCAAACCATGAAAAGATAGGGAAGAAACTTAAAGGCACATCACTAAGTGAAAGAAGCCAATCTGAGAAGGCTACAGTCCCTCATGATTTCAGCTGTACAACATTCTAGAAAAGGTAACACTGTGGAAACACTGTGGTCCCTAGGAGCTGGGAACAGGGCAGGGAGGGATGAATAGTTGGAATACAGAGGATTTTTAGGGAACTGAAACTATTTTGATTGATACTGTAGTAGTGGTAGTGGGTACATGTCATTATATATTTGTCCAAACTCATAGAGAGTACAGCACTAAGAGTGAACCCTAAGGTGAGGCATGGTCTCTGGGTGATAATTATGTTTCCGTGTAGGTTCATCAGTTGTAACAAGTATACCACTCTGGTGAATGAGGCTGATTACAGGGGAGCAGGGGCTCTATGGAGGGACATCTCCGGACCTTGCACTCATTTTTTTTTTCAACCTAAAACTACTCTAAAAAATAAAGTCTATTTTAAAAAATTAAGGTGTTTGGAAATCATCATGGTGAGGATATTTTCTTTGTCTTTTCATTGAGGAGAGTTTGTGGGAATTTTATTAAAAGTTGAAGTTCCTGGGATGCTTTTAAAGACCCTTTATAGTCTTAAAATTACTCTGTGATTTGGTAACTACAATGTATTAACTTTTATTTGCCTAGTAATGTATTCGGTTTATTAAAAATGGCATTCTCAAAAAAAATGGCACTCCTATCAGACAATAATCACAGCTCTATTAATTGACCTTTTTAAATGCTTCTATTCTTTTGTTGAGGAATATAGCTGTTAAACTTTAAGGAACCTTATACTTCTCAAGTGTTTAAATAAGCAAAAACTATAAGAGAAGTACTGTCAGTATTACAGTAAAAAAGATCATTTCTGTCTTTTGGATGTAGTACCCTCTGTCATGCAGAGAAAGTTCAGGTTCAGAGCTACACCACTGCTGTCCACCACCACCATAAAACAAAACAAAAAAAGAATTTTTTAAAATGAAGGTAAGAGGAAAAAGAGAAAATCCAAATGCTGTGTATATAGCTTTGACCACTGGAAACTTTCCTCAAATTCAGACTTGGAATTCCTAGGAATTTGTTTTTCTAATGCTTTGTTTCTGTCATAATTATCGATAGAGACAGATGTCATTGTCCTTCGCATAATCGTTACTCACTCTTCATGCAGCAATATTTCTTGAACATCTTATGTACCAGGCATTTTTGTAGGATATGGGGATAGATCAGTGATCAAATGGACATGATCCCTGATCTCATGGAGTTTATATTCAATAAAGGAAACACAAATCATAGACAGTAAAATATAGGTAATCACTTATCACTGAGGAAAATAAAACATAAGAGATGCTCATGAAAGGCCTCTTCAAGAAGAAATATTCTTGAAGAATAAATATTCAAGAAGAAGAAATATTGCTGGTGGTAACAGGCTCCATGAAGATCAGAGCACAGAGCATTTTAGGCCTGGGAACAGCTAGTGCAGAGACCCAGAGTGGAAACAGGTTTCGGAGCTTTGTGTATAAGGAATAGAGAGAAGGCTGGAATATAGTAAGGGGAGAGTGGTGTATGATGAGCTTGGAGAGGAAATAAGGGGCCTCATCACATTAGTATATTTTTTTTGTGATGGGATTGTTTCCAAATACACATAGACTGGTGTCTTTCGAAGCTGAAGAAGAGACAGAAGAGTCTAGCCAACCATCAAATGCATTAAATGTTAATGGAACAGATACCTAAATCCACCCTTTTCTCATGAAAATGACAATGACTTAGAGGCCAAAATTAAGCCTGTTCTTCCACTTTAGAGTTGCCGACTGTATTGCTTCCTAGAGTATGTGTCTGACAATGATATACCACAGTATGTTAATGTAAAAATCATATTAAATAATACTAAAATACTTTTGATAAGGAAGTGCTGGGCAGCCCTAAACCAGCACTTTAGCTTAGTATTTCATTTGTATACCTTACAAATTTTTGTTAAGGATTTTACAATGAAAAAAGGAATATCGTCTCTGGTTTTTTATTAATTTTTTCCCCTTCCCTTTCATGTGTCTATTACAAATCCGAGGTTGTCTTCATGATTAACTAATCAGAACTAATAATGTTTTAGTACTCTGAAATGTCTTACTTAGTTTTCCTGTTCCAAGAATTATAAGAGGGAGTCAATAGCCAGCATTTATTGTGTAGGGCACTGGGCTAAGTGTATTAATTTGTTTAATCCTCACAGGAACTTTATGAAATAGGTCAGTGCTTCTCAGACTTTTCTTTTGTCTGCAGTTCATGCTAATGCATTTTATGTTATGATCCAGTAACAAACATCTTTATATATAACAAAAATTTCATCAACTAATATTAGCATTGCAATATACTCTTGTTTTCTTTTCTTTTAAATGTTGGTGTTGGTTCACTAAATAATTCATAACTCACTAGCAGATTGCAGTTCTCATGAAAATCCTGAGGTGTGATGCTTTATTGTCCTCATTTTACAGAGGAGAAAGCTGACAGGTTAAGTAAACTGCCCAGGTATTACAGCTGGTGAGTGGCAGAGCCAGGATTTGAATTGGGAGCCTGGGTTCTTACTCAGTTTACTAAACTGTGAATTATACAGCAATACATACAATTTCCAGAATAAATTTGGCCCTCAGAGTCATTTCCATCTTGTTTCTTTGACAGGGGAAAAGATGTTTATCATACAAGTACTACTACCCCTCAGCCCTGTCCTCCACCTGCCAAGAAGTTGATTTGACCAGCATAAGATAGGAAGAGAGACAGGGGACCCTGAAGATTTAGTAATAGGGAATGAAGAGCTTGTGTACCTCATGGGGGACTTTTAGAACTTGGGGGTGGGCTATTGGGGGGGTGGCATTTTTTATTAAGTAATTTTGTGTGGTTTTGAGGAAAAACTCTCTTTTGTCTCCCTTCAAAATTCTCAGTAAAATTACCCACCACTGATATTTCAAATATGGATTTGATTTTTGGAGATTTAAGTCAGCGTCAAAGGGTGAAACCAGATCAGAACAAAGGCAACCTGTTGGGGTCAGCCACATCTGGGCAATACTTTAGTGAAGAAGTGCCATACATTCACTAAGTATTCATTAATTGCTTTATTAAGTTAACCAGGGAGCTGTCCTGGATACAAGGAGTACATAGATGATTTAGATCTTCCAAACAAATTTATTACAGATATTGACTAGATTAGAAGAAAAGCATCTCAATATATCTCTGGTGTGGAAGAACCTTGAGCCATTTTGCATCTAATTTTGTAGCCTGGCAAATTCACTGCTATTCATGGAGACTTGAAGCTCCATGCAGGCAAATATGTGTCTGTCTTGTCCACCACTGCATCCCAGTGGCCTGGCACAACACCTGGCACATTGTACACACTCCAGCATTTGCTTACTGAGAATTGAGTAACAGCCAAGTAACTCTTGTCATATTTACGAAATCAGGTCAGGGAGGCAGGTTATTTACATCTGCCTATAAAAGTGTAAATTAGAATGTAACACTTCATATGGGGAAATGCCTTATCAAGTGATATCCATAAGCATAGTATACTATGTGTGCTCACATCAATTTCCTTTGTCCTGTGGTTTGCTTCTGAAAACGTTGACCAGCATTCAGTTGGACCCCATTTACTTTTCCACTGGACTGAGTGACATTTCAGTGTCTAATTCCTTAGCCTGAGGAAAGTAAAAGGAAAAAAGTCTGTCTCCTTCTTTTATTCTTCCAAACTAGTAGACATCAATCAAGCAGCTCTGATTTGTAAGAATCCCTTTTCCTACCATGAAAGCGACCAATCCCTCCCTGCCTGTTAGAGAAGTCTGGGCTGGCAGGTCAGCTCACACTGAGAGCCCAAGCATAGGCATCTAATACTATATAGCAGAGAGACGCAGAGAGAGGCCCTGAGGCAAATAAGTAATCCAAGCAGAAAATATATTTAAGGCTAGAGGATACTTTTTCACAGCCAAGGGAATGGTGATGGGTTAGTGGGGAAGCTGGTTGCTGGAGGGAAGGAAGGTCAGTATTGTGTATTTAGAGATAGGCGATAGGAGGGAGGATACTCTGTGGAGGAACTACTTACCTGCCTATATTTCACTTCAAAATAGGAGTGAAAGTAGTTAAGGGGAGAAAATAGTGTAAATAAACACTGTGTATGACACTGGTTATCAGGTAACAATAGAAACGGTTATGCTATGTGTACCATTTTTATCAGAAATCTGCATTCTGGTTAAGTGAGTAATAATTATGCTGCCTTTGTAATGTAGGCCCTGATAATTGATGCATTTGACATGTCTGTAATCCCTATTTTTAAAATTTATTTTCCTTTTTAAAGGATGTTTTCTTTGCAGTCCAAGTCTTAGTAAGAGAGGAGTTGTAGTCTCCCCCTGCTGGATATGGCTGGTAGAACCAGAAAATTTAGGTCACTTGGCACACATGTTTTTGTGTGGCTACGTGAGGATTCATTTACTTCAACTTTCAACTTTCTACTTTTCTTCCTCACAGCCTCACTAAGCAGCCTTTTGATTACACCTTTTCCATCTCCAAGCTCCTCTACATCCTCTTCCAGCAGTTACCAGCGCCGCTGGCTTCGAAGTCAGACAACAAGTTTGGAAAATGGCATCATTCCAAGGAGGTGAGTTACAAGTTTGCTCTTGCTCAGAAAGGTGCTGGTTGTAGACTGCTTAAACAAACTGGCAGGACTCCCCTGTTTTCAGTGGGGAAAAAACCCATATTGCTGGATTAGCTTCTGCTTAGGCTAAAAATGGGTAAATTAGAAGTTTTATAAATCAATAAATATAAAAGCTGAAAACCAGTCTGGTTTGGAAGATGCTGGGAACCATCTGGGTCATTGTGCCATGTACGAGCTAGATTTGGTGTTAATTTAAAAGGAGTTTCCTCGGGGCACCTGGGTGGCTCAGTGGGTTAAGCCTCTGCCTTCGGCTCAGGTCATGATCTCAGGGTCCTGGAATCGAGCCCCGCATCGGGCTCTCTGCTCATCAGGGAGCCTGCTTCCTCTTCTCTCTGCCTGCCTCTCTGGCTACTTATGATCTGTCTGTCAAATAAATAAATAAAACCTTTAAAAAAAAAACGAGTTTCCTCTCTCTTTGAATTGGTTCCCTTCCAGATGTAGCTCTCGTGAGTTAGAGGGTTGAAATAAATCTCTTCCTCAGCTTACTGTGACACCAATGTGGTCTTTGAAAACATATGAACGCAAGGATTGTAACATGCATACTCTTCTTATAAAACTTAAATTCTTAAACGAAATGGTCATGAATCTGATTATAAAGCACCGAGGTATATTCTGCCTTCATTGCAGTTGAATTTTAGATCTAAAGTTTGGTTGTTTTGCAAAATACACAGTTTGGCTTATTATGATATTACATCAGTAGCTTCCACCTCCTTCTCCCTATAACCCAAAACCCAAAAAGAGAATTAACATAGGTTGTACCTGTAAAGATTGACATGTCTGTTGTTCGGTTTAGTGTGTCGGCTGGTAATCACCCTGTGTAGGGGGTCTGTGAGGGTGTAAAGATGATTCAGATATACACCTGCATCTGGGGACCATTAACAGAGGTTATTGACTAGTGGGGTAGACCATACACACATAAATAATAATAATAAGATATTAAATTATAAATGCCATGAACCAGGGTTGGGGGGTCATCAAGTGCTTTGGGACTCAGTGGAGGGAGAGAACACTTGCGTTGTTAGGTGGGGAATTGGAGATTCCCTTTTTGGGAGAGATGGTGCTTAAAGGACAAGCTGAGAGGCAAGGGTCAGGGCGTGTGTATAGCAAGTGTCCGGCTGCTTGCCTCTCTTCTGTTGTTCTCACAATCCTAGCAAGCTCGACCAAGAGAGAAAAATAGAGCTGCTTCACTCATCGAGGAACTGCTTTGTGGTTGGTGGGCTTTGAGTAGAATGGTCAGGAGCTTGGAATTTGGTGTGAGAAGAGGTCCTACTTCTGCCACTCACTAGGTGTACCGACAGTGAATGAATCTGTGTTCAAAGGGTTGCCTCCTCATCAGCATTGTGATCATTGTACTTGTACCAGCCTCACAGTGTTGTTGGGAAAGTTAAATGAGATACAGCAAGTCAAGCCAAGCTAGGATAAGATAAGTAAAGAAAATATTGGTCAGTAGGACTTATTTACAATTATTATTGCCATCATTATCATTGCCATCACTGCAGTTGTCAGGAGAGGGCATCCCACCATCCTCACTGTCCTTACAACAGCTTCTGTGATTAAAGAGAATGATGAGTCATAGAAGCCTTCCCTTTAGACATTTCTTTACTAAAAATGTTTTTCTATCCCTTCAAGTTTTTTGTTTTTAAAGATTATTTATTTATTTATTTGACAGAGAGAAAGAGGCGCAAGCAGGCAGAGGGAAAGGGAGAAGCAGATTCCCCACTGAGCGGGGAGCCCAATGTGGGGCTCAATCCCAGGACTCTGGGATCATGACCTGAGCCAAAGACGCTTAATCGACTGAGCCACCCAGGTGCCCCATCCCTTCAGGTTTAAATACAAAGTTGAATAGCATTCTTCAATCCACTCCTCTGAAAATTCTTCAGAACTCTTGAATTGAGATGTGGCTTTGGAAACTAAAGAATCTCTACAAAACTTACACCTAAAATAAATATCTTTGGTTCAAAAATGAAAATGCAGAACCCCCTTTGTTTAAAAACTGGGGAAGAGTGCTATTAAAGGTTCTAAAATGTAAAGCTTTTCCTTTAAATAAATACTTTCCTTTAAAAATATTTTACTTACAAAAAAAAAAATATTTTACTTTCAAAATGTAATAGAATAATAATGAAATATGAATAAAACAAAGTTATAAATTGCAAGAAATAGTATTTGGTATCATAATTTTATATAATATAATAAATAATGCTATATCTTGATTCATCATAAGGCTTTTCTGGCTTTCTTTTCTATCTTCATTTGTTAGGTTATCAAAATTTATAGTTTTTAGCAACTTTGCTTTCAATTGATATAATTGAAAGCAGCATTAATCACTCTTAGCAAATGCAAGATGGCAAGTAATTTTTTGACAGTTTTGTGAAAAAGATCTTTCTGCTGATGTAACCTTTTCTAGAACTTTATGGATTATGAAAACACTGGATTAAGTTTCTGATAAACTTTCAAAATATAAATTTCAGTACATCTAGATCTGATGATTCTTGTGGAACAGTTTTTCTAAAAAGATTTAATTCTTCACACAAATCCATTTTGTGTAAGGCTGAATTTAATTTTAAATGTAAATTTATACAAACTTATTTTAATGTCTCCTCTGACATTTTGAGTAACTCATAGAGGTCTTGCAAGCAACTGAAAGTGTCTTCACGAGTTGTATATAATTCAGAATGCCTGTGTTTGCATTCTATCACTGCATCTTCAATTACAAGGAAAATTAATTTTAGAGTGGACTTCCTTATTAATAGTTTATCCAAAGCTTCATATGAAAAAATAGGGGTTTTTTTTTCTGTCCACTACAACAATCTTTACATTTAATTTGTTTCTATGCCTGTAGATATTTACTTTGCAATGTTGCAATAGTTTTCAAAACTGGAGATGATAAACTGAAGAATTCTGGTTATTCCTGGATATGTTTTATTGCAATGTCCACTGTAGGCTCTTTGTGATAATTTACTGTCTTTGGGGCCTGTGTCAGAGAGTTAAATATTTGTGCATGCTCTATAGGGACAGATTCCAGTGATGGATGGGTAAGCTAGCCTCACACCGTGGGTCACGCCACCACCCAAGTCCTTCCTCTCTCCCGTGGCTATGGTCACTGCTCTTTCTGCTGCTGCTGTCCCAGCTACCAGTCTGGGCTCCAGTCCCAGCCTTGCCGCCTTGGGGCCTCCTGGCACCCTGGGCTTTTCAGACACGTGGGTGTGTGCCTAACTGCTCAGCCAGTTGCTCAGTGTCTGGGTTGCATACCCTTAGGCCTGAGCCCACTGTGTACTCTGCAGCCTGGTGTCTTCACTGCTCACTCACATGCTTCATTGTCCCATCAGATTTCACTTCCAGAATACAGGGTGAAAGATAAAATTACTAAGAATCCGAGATGGTAACTGCAAAGCATTAAATCAAGCCTGGGGCCCATCTGGGAACAGGGCTCTGTGTGAGTGGGGTCTCGTGCCCATGAAGCTGGCACACAGAGAACGTAAGTGCGGCTGATATTTTGAATTGATCACTACGCCTGTGAAGATCCCTTCATTTAAAGATGTTGCAGTTGATCTCTTACTTTTGGCAGGTAGGCAGGTAGGAAAATTTTTGATGTGAGACAAAAGAATAGCAGGTACCAGAAATATGATTGCCTCTGGCTTTGAGAGAAAATCCACAGTAATCAGAAACTTCCTAAGAGAGTTAGAGGTAAAAAGGCAGATTTCAAAGTCCTGAACAGGGGGCGCCTGGGTGGCTCAGTGGGTTGAGCCGCTGCCTTCTGCTTGGGTCCTGGGTGATCTCAGGGTCCTGGGATCGAGTCCCACGTCGGGCTCTCTGCTCGGCGGGGAGCCTGCTTCCCTCTCTCTCTCTCTCTCTCTCTCTCTCTGCCTGCCTCTCTGCTGTGATCTCTCTCTGTCAAATAAATAAAAAAACAAAACAAACAAACAAAACAAAGTCCTGAACAGTTAGTCCCACACTGGATACTCCTGTCTCCAGGCCCCCTACTGTGCCGGGTGGTAAATTTTGGCTACTGGATGGGGAGTCAGTTTGGGCATTTACCAGCTGGTGGGGAAGTATCACCTATAATAGAAGAGAAACTGCAGAGATTTCATCCCTTAGTGAGGCGACAGAAACCCTAAAGGACCAAGGTATAAAGTACTCAGAGGAGCTTTTGATTTGAATTATTATATTGAACCAACCATATAAAGTTGCTTCAGGTTTGTTCTCTGACCTACAAAAATGGCAATTTCCTATGTTCCAATATAATACATAGATTCAGATGAAGTTCAAAGCTGACAAAAGCAATCAGACTAAGCCTGATATCAATTATAAGTCCTGATATCAATTATAAATTCTTGAGATTACTTAAATAATCACAGTTTTTGCTTTGCTTATGATCTTGAGGTAAAAGTAATGCATGTAAATGCTTATCCATAAGTGTCAGCAAGATGCTATTTGATTTTTTTGTAAGGAGAAAGCTTAAGTGTGTAGTAGGGGTCTTTCCTTGACTTGAAGTCCTGCCAGCTGACGTGATCACTCCCAGCTGTTTCTTCTGAGTGCTCCAGCTGGCAGGGTGCACCTGATGGCGTGAAGACCAGAAGACAGATCAGACACAGGGCACAGTCCCTGCTCGTTTCCAACATCCGGAAACAAGCCTAGCTTAGAAGACAGAAACCCTGGGGTCTAGCTCCAACATTGTTACTGAGAGGTTTTCTGTTCCTGAGAGGTTTTCTGTTCCTAATGACTCACTCTGCCTCAGTTCCCACATTTGCAGAAAGGCCTGTGTACCTTACATGGTGACTTGAGGGTGAAGAGATGATGACGTATTGGGTTGCATACTCAAGTGTTTTAAAACATTCCGAAACATTCTTTCATTGTGGAATAGTTTTAAAAATATAATCATAGTACTGTGTGAACTGATGTATTCTGGTTTGTGAGACTATAGAATGAAGCTCAGTTGCTTTGGAATTCGGTAGACAGAGATACAGTGAAGCGAGGAAGAGCTATCCACGTTGTTGTAGCTATGGAAGTTTTTCAGAAATGCAGTAGGTGGCACTCTCTGCTACATTAAGATAGAGTCAGCTATTGTTTATGAGAGATGGTGCATAAACTTGCATAGGGTTAAGTGTTTATTACAATTTCATTATAAGGACCACTTTGGCTGAAGATGAATGGACTGAAACAGTCATTTTACTTTCGAAAAAGAAGAAAAATAGATGCCAGACCAAAAAAAAAAAAGTGTTGCAAGAAAATGTTGGCCATATATAAGCTCAGAACTTCCTATATAAAATAGAAATAAACTGGTGCAAAAAACAAAGTTATACTACAGTTACTTTGGGAAAGACGAGTATTCACCATATGAAATTTTACTGTACTCAAGATTTTTTTTCTGATGAGCAGATGATTAAGATCTAAGAATTTTTCGGAAAAAACAGTTGATGGTTTACTAGAGTGCACAGCATTTACAACAGCACCTGGAGATCATGTCCTGCCCGTGGCATGTCTGTTAATGAGAGCGTGTTACTGATTTATCAACCACGTCTCCATCTCGGGGATCTTGCTTAAAGTTGAGAATAAAACAATAGGATGTCCTTTCTGAGCTTAGAAGAAGATGTCTCTCTCCTTTCCTTCAAAAGTAAAATGGCTTTCCTGACCATAAAACATCTGATGTATGCGTGTTTTCAAAGCTATGGATATGTGAAAATAACAATAATGTTATAGACTGTGAGTAGTAGAGCAGCAAATAATTTTAAGATCAGGAGTATGGAGGCCTTGAGTCCTGCCAAGCATAAGTAATTGTTTTGTGGTAATTTGTGGTAAAGAAAACAGGAAGCAGTACCCCCCCATATTCAGTGGAGATCCGACTAAATGGTGAAAGTTGGTAAGAAAGAGAAAGTTAATTGTATACCTCCTGTGTGCCGGGCAAAGTGCTTTCATGTGCGATGTATTATGGACTTTGCTTTTGGTATCTTTGTACTAAAAAAAAAATTATTTTCACTTTTGTTATTAGTAGCTATGTGGTAGTCAGTGCTGGTTTTTCAGAATAGTTCAGTAAGAGACATGGTTAGACCATATTTCTGAGTCTTACCCATTAAGACAGATTGAGAACATACCCATAATTTACTGGTTTCATGATTCTTATCATAGAAGCAGAGTCTCTCAAAAGAATCTTAAGTTTTTTTGAGACATTGACTACCCAGCCGAGAGATATGTCTTTCTGCTTGGGGGATTTCCCAGAGAGCTTAATCAATTGCATGGCTTAATCTGAGTATTTACCGGACTTACTTCATCTAATGGTTTTAATAGCCTTGGGAAAGTAAGCCTCAACCACGAGTAAATTTCCAAACATGATGCACTGGTTAAACAGAAAAACCACAGGATCATTTCCCTTCTAATGTTCCTATCTATTGGTATCTCTCAAACAAACGGCCTGTGTTTTGAGTGACTAGATGTGTCTCCCTGATCTCTAAATACCACCAGTCCGATGTGAAATAATCCAAGGGAAAAAGACTAAGAGCCTAACAGGAGGACATTCGAAGTTACTTTTAGGTTTTATTTAAACTTCTTTTTGTGTTAGAAAATACCGCATGGTAAGTTGATGCTTTCATTTATCATTACAGAGAATTAGAGAAGAGAATGAGTTGGAAGCAGACAAACTCTTGGTTACGACTCTGGGTGTTCTGGGTTCGCTTTCTGAATGTCATCCCCTGACATTACAGTTTATCCTCAATGCGATTCTTGGAGGCATGGCAACTTTTCGAACTTATTTTTCCTTCAGGTCAACGGATGAGACATTCAGCCTAGCTGAAGAAACCTGCAGTTCTAATCCAGCCATAGTTCGGAGGAAGAAAATTGCCATAAGCATCATCTTTTCTCTGTGTGAGAAAGAAGAGGCACAAAGGAATTTCCAGGACTTCTTTTTTTCTCATTTTCCCTTGTTTGAATCTCACATGAACAGGTTGAAGAGTGCCATTGAAAAGGTAATAAGAATGTAGTTCTAGTGTCAAATAGAGACATGATCATGGTTAACCTCTCATGGTTTATGTATCCGATCACTTTTTTAGAGAAGTTAAATTGTCTGCAACAATAATAGACCCTTAGGCACGTTAATATCAGATATCAGATACTATAGTATTTTAGGAAAGGAGATCACTTCTTCATGATGCCTGAAGTCATTACCACAGTGAATGTCTTGATTATAATATTATTTTATTAATAAAAGCCCAGTAGTGGACAGTTATAAAGGAATCTCTTCTCAGAGAGCAATTTGGTTTGTTTTCTCTTCCATGTAGGCCATGATCTCCTGCAGAAAGATCGCAGAATCGAGTCTGCGTGTCCAGTTCTACGTCAGCCGTCTGATGGAAGCTCTGGGAGAATTCAGGTGCGTTGGCAGCGTCTGGCAAATCCCCGAAGGTAGCTTGTAAGTGGCCGTAGCCATGGCAGTCATGGATCTGGGGATACCCAGAGACCATTACTTGGAAGAATTGTGGGACTGGGACGCCTGGGTGGCTCAGTTGGTTAAGCAGCTGCCTTCGGCTCAGGTCATGATCCCAGCGTCCTGGGATCGAGTCCCACATCGGGCTCCTTGCTCGGCAGGGAGCCTGCTTCTCCCTCTGCCTCTGCCTGCCACTCTGTCTGCCTGTGCTCGCTCGTTCTCTCTCTCTCTCTCTGACAAATAAATAAATTAAAAAAAAAAAAAAAAAGAATTGTGGGACTGGCAGTTAGTACTCACTTTGGTAGCTCCTTCCCTCAAGATGGAAATCTAGACCAACTGGAGCAAAAAGTTTGGGTCACTCCCCACTGTGTAATCCACACTGCTGCCTGTCATCCAGTCCTTGATTGCTTTTAACAGGATGAATAGAGAAAAGTAATATTTAGGTGTCTCTTACAAGCCTGTTCATTATTTCATGTCCTCCTCACAGAAGCCCTAGGAGTAAGCACAGTTAACTAGCCCCATGTTACAGATGTGGAAACATGGGTTCAGGGCTGCTTATCCACAGCGTAGCTGGAGAGAGTGTCTATGTCAGGGATGTAGATCGTCCAGTCGGCCAGGACGATCTGCGTTCCTACCCAGTGTCCTCTCCTCAGTGTCCTGGTCTGAGCCACAATGGTGTGTCTTCGTTTTCAGTTTCTCATTCATGATCCTTGTACTCCGGAGCCTGGTTTTCTATAGTCCTTGCTCCTAATTTCTGGATAGGAAGGTGTAGTATAGGGGGTGGGGTTCTCCTTCACTGTGCTGAGCTGGGATTCTCAAACCATTTCTTTGAGCCAGTTTCTCAGTGGGGAGTGGAATCACACTCCAAATGGGTCATGAGCTAATGAGCCAAACTGTTATTCTGTAGCTGAAGGATAAAAATATTTTTTGTAGTTCTTGGAATTTTAGAACACTTTTTTGATGCTTAAGGTGAATTCTATAGTGCTTCTTGGAGCAAAATCCCCAATAGTTTTTGAACCCTGGGTTATATGTATAAAGTACTCAAATAACACATAAGTCATTATCTGGTGATTGTCAAGACCTAAGTCATATAGTTGAGAAATCGGGTGAAGTTGTGCTAGTTTAATGAAAGTATTAATTTTTCAGAGGTCAAGAATCTGAAAGTACAGAGCCAGAGAACCTCACCTGTTCATAGATCAGTCTTATTCTTACTTCAGTGATCTACCTCTCCAGAAATGGTGACAAGGAAAAGTGTTATCAATTGGAGACCTTAGTTTTAGTAAAGAAATTCCTGTTCCATGTGACTGTAACTTGTCCTTGCTACCTAACTCAGCAAATGTTTTTTGGCCAAGGTGGAATTCTATTGTGTCTCAATTCTTTTAGGCACACAGCTAGACACTTGAGCTTAGCCAAAAGGCCGAGAAGTGATAGGCACACAGCTAGAAAACCAAATCAGAATATGTCTCAGTTCCTTTCATTTGAAGTGGATGTATTCTCCAGTGGAGATCCTAAGCTAAGTTAGTGTGTTCTTTGGAAAAACACTTGTGCATCATGACCTCGCAATAGAGCCCTTGGCACCAGGTGTTGGGAGACCTGAAGTCCTCCTGACCTTGTTGTTCAAGCTTTTATGCAAGTAACTTAATTCCTCTAGGCCTGTTTCTGAATCTGTAAAGTGATAGAGCCATATTAGTCAGTTTTGGTAAAAGCTTATAGTTCTAAGAATTTGATTCTGTTAGTGCTTTTTAAAACTCGGCATATAGGGGCACCTGGGTGGCTCAGTGGGTTAAAGCCTCTGCCTTCGGCTCAGGTCACGATCCCGGGATCCTGGGATCGAGCCCCACATCGGGCTCTCTGCTCAGCGGGGAGCCTGCTTCCCCCTCTCTCTCTGCCTGCCTCTCTATTTGTGAGCTCTCTTTGTCAAATAAATAAATAAAATCTTAAAAAAAAAAAAAACAACTCAGCATATGTTATAGTGAAGAAGAACCACTTACATAATTTTTCCATTTGAAATGAATAGAGTGCTTTGGTTTAGAGAACTAAATAAAGCACCAGATTGGGAGTTGAGTTGCCTTTAGTCACATTTTTGATGTAGTATATACTCTCTTTCTTCCTTTATTTCTTTACTATAAGGATAGCCGTCAGGACTCGTGAGTGGCTCAGTCAGTTAAGTGTCTGCCTTCGGCTTAAGTCATGATCCCAGGGTCCTGGGATCGAGTCCCGCCTCTGGCTCCCTGCTCAGTGGGGAATCTGCTTCTCCCTCTGCCTGCTGCTCCCCCTGCTTATGTGCACTCTTTCTCTCTCTGTGACAAACAAATAAATAAAATCTTTTTTAAAAAATGGTTGTAAAGTTCTGTACTAGATATTGTGAAAATAAATTGCTTTAAAAATGAATATTTTTTAAATGAATATTTTATATCACGGGTTAGTATACCTTTTCTGTAAAGTGCCTCTGTCGTAGCTACTCAACTTTGCCATTATGCAAAAGCAGCGACAGAGATTATGTAAATAGACGAGCATGGCTGCGTCCCAATAAAATGTTGTCTATAAGAAAGGTGTGGTCAGATTTGGCTTGTGGATCACAGTTGGCTGATCCCTGACTTATATACTGCTTGAATCCCTTAAAGGCTGCATAGATTCACATTATTGTTTTCTTTTTTATTCCTTTATGAAGAGATTATGATCACCCAAAATGATAGCTGTGACAGTTTTGTGTATCCGTTTTCTCTCCTGTAGAGGAACGATCTGGAACTTGTATTCTGTTCCAAGGATAGCTGAACCTGTATGGCTTACCATGATGTCCAGCACTTTGGAAAAAACCCAGCTATGCCAGCGCTTTCTCAAGGAATTCACACTTCTGATAGAACAGATCAACAAAAACCAGTAAGTGTCAACTCTGGAGCCTCGGGTGCAGCTTCCGTGGTCAGTGTATGAACTGCATGTGACATGCTTCTTCTGTATGGGCTCATGTGGTGGTATTTTCTTCCATTTCTCCAAGGTTTTTTGCTGCCTTACTGACTGCAGTGTTAACGTACCACCTGGCCTGGGTACCGACCGTCATGCCTGTTGATCACCCTCCCATTAAAGCCTTCTCAGAGAAACGCACCTCTCAGTCCGTGAACACGCTGGCCAAGACACATCCGTATAACCCTCTCTGGGCACAGCTGGGTTAGTACCTAATTTGACTATTCAGAGACTTGATGGGAGGGAATGGAGAAGATGCTCCAGTTTTTTTGTGAATATTGGCTCTCCATCCTGGCGATGCAGGAGATGTCATTGGGTGGACAGAAAATAGGAGATTGGCCCACAGATTCTAGTTGTTTAAGTCTGTCTGTTCCTCTCCTTCCCGCTGCTGGCAGCTGTGTTGTGCTCTGCCAAAGCACAAGTTACAGGCAAATGGTTCTCCCGGACTACAGCGGCAGCTCACCCTGGAGCAGGGTTTCTTAAGCTTGGCCTCCTTGATGAAGAACCAGATAATTCTTTTGGGGCAGGGTTCGGGGGGAGGGGATTGGGAGGGGGTCTGTCTTATGCTTTGTAGGATGTTTAGCACTGTTCACCAGCTTCCAGTGAAAAACCACCTTCAGAGTTACGACCATCAAAAGTTTCTCCAGACGTTCTTGGGCAGCAAGACACTCCTTGGCTGAGAACCACTGCTCTCAAGGATGGACTCGATAGGGAAAAAAAAAAAAAAATAGAAAAAAGAAAGTAGTACACTAAATTTTATTGCCTTTATAAGTTTAGCTTAAGTTAGGAACCTTGTCTTTCTCTACACAGCTTCCTCGCAATGAGTTAGTGGTGTTTATTTCCTTATAGCTTCATTCATAAGCATGGTATAGGAACCTAATTCTTGGGCATATTTGGTCATAGAATTTGGGACTTGTGACATCAAAGTGGCCTCTCTGGGTTCATGTGCAGAACAGGTCTACCCTGGGACCTCTCACTCATCAAACATAGAGAGTGACAAAGGTATACTTGCTGTGGTCCAGATCTTATGCTAGATGCCAGGGATATGGAGTAAACACACGGCTTAGCTTTGGGAAGCTTGTAGCCTAATGGAGGTGGCAGATTTGTATTCAGACAATCTCACAACATCTTGATTACTCCTTTGATAGAAATGTGTAGAAGGATGCAAGAGAGAGACAGTATAGTCTGAAGGTTAAGAGCAAGGGAGCCAGAGCCAGACTGCATAAATCAAATCCAGTCCCATGGGCAAGTGACTTAACCTCTCTGTGCCTCAGTTTCTTCATCTGTAAAATGGGATGAAATGTTTGCTGTGGAAATTAGTTCTACATAGAGTACTTTTGTTATTTATGCTGCTGGTGAGAATATTGACATAGAGGGGCACCAAGAGACAGAGTTAGGGGATGGAGGGTATTTTCAAGGAAAGCATACTTAAGGATATGTTTAAATGACATTTTCAGAAGTACAGACAAGGGAGGTGCACTCTAGTATAAAATAGCATGTTGTAATAACAATAATGAAAGCTGACACTGTGAGCCAAACATTGTTTTTGGTGCTTTTTACATGTATTAATTAATCAGATTCTCATTCCAAACTTATTACTATTGTCCTCACATAATAGATAAAAAGATGTCTTACCCTTGTATCCTGGATAAAAGAAAGAGAAAATTTGTCTCACAGATAGGGAATAATGGGTACATGTTAACTGAATTAAAGAATTTATGGATGTTAAAAATGGATTTAACACAACCAGTAAGTACTGAGCTCAGAAAAGAACTCAGAGCGTACCTCACTCTGGGTTCTATAGTTCTGGGGAGGAAAGAGACTGTTGTTCCATAACAAGAACAACAATGCTCCATCCTCCCCCCCCCGCCCCGAAGATTTTATTCATTTATTTGAGAGAGTGTAAGAGAGAGCATGAGAGGGGAAAGGGTCAGAGAGAGAAGCAGACTCCCCGCTGAGCAGGGAGCCCGATGCGGGACTTGATCCTGGGACTCCAGGATTTTGACCTGAGCCAGAGGCAGTCACTTAACCATATGAGCTACCCAGGTGCCCCTGGAACAATAGTCCTGAAAAAATGTAGTATCATTAAGTGGCAAAGGGAAGGGAGCTTGATATTAAGGAAACATGGTGTTTCATGCTGCTGGCTCACCCACTTAAAAACAATGCTAATTAAGCAATGTGCAAATGTATTTATAATTAGACATGCATCTCATTTAAATTTAATTAATTGAAAGTCATTAATTCCCTGCGTTCAGTATAACAAGGCAAAGTCCCTTCCCATGGTCTCACAGTCATGTAGTAGATCATGTATTTTTTTTTTAAGATTTATTTATTTATTTATTTGACAGAGAGCGATCACAAGGAGGCAGAGAGGCAGGCAGAGAGAGAGAGAGGAGAAAGCAGGCTCCTTGCCGAGCAGAGAGCCTGATGCGGGACTTGATCCCAGGACCCTGAGATCATGACCTGAGCTGAAGGCAGAGGCTTAACCCACTGAGCCACCCAGGCACCCTCATGTATTATTTTTTTTAAAGATTGTATTTACTTATTGAGAGAGAGAGCACGAGTGCACTCACTCATGAGTGGGGGAAGTAGGGAAAGAGAGAGAGAGAGAATCCTAAGCAGACTCCCCACTGAGCTCCAAGCCCAACACAGGACTTGATCTCACGACCCTGAGATCATGACCTGAGCTGAAATCAAGAGTCGGACACATAAGCAACTGAGCCGTAAGTTGTGTATTATCGAAAGTTTCCGATCCTTCCCACCCCTAGATAATCCAGCTGGGGTTTAGCTGTTGACGAGCGGTGTGAGAGGGGCTAAGACCCTAGCACAGAGTCATGTGGTAAAGCCAAATGTAAGTGATGGTTGAGTTTCCATTATTACAGAAAATCAAGGAGCTTCAGTAATTTGACAGGAGAGCCCTTCCAATTATTATTATTTACATTAAATATCAAGTCACAGTAAAGAAGAAAATAGAAATTTCTGGGAATATACAATGATGTGGATGTAATTTTAATCCAGTTTCTTAAACAATAGAAAGGACTTTATCTTGAATTATTTCCAAGGCTTATCTGAGTGCTTGCCAGGACCAGTACCACTGCTGTGCCCACTTCTGCCTGGCTCCCTGGCAATCCCAGGGAAGGGAGGAGAAAAGCTGGAAGCAACCAGTGCTTGGGCCCTTTCATACCCTCGCTGGCTTACGCCCCGGGACCTCCTCCCCACATGGGCTTTCTAAAGGAGTCACCAGCCATTGGTGGGTTGTAGAAGCAATTTAGTGCGTCAAAAAAGCATTCAAAAGTGTCAATATAGTAGAACGTATCAGAGTGACACATATACTGTTTTGTAAAATGTTTCTTTCAGAGGGTGAGTGAGGCTTTGGTATAAATGCATTTCTCTCTTGGGATGGGTAGGCGTAGTTTGAAAGCCACTTTCTTTCACCACTGTTGAAGGAGTTCCATGCAGGTCTCTTTTATGATACTAATGACCTCAAGAATATCTGGAAATGAAAAGGAGCTTTTCTCCTCATAAAACATTTGGGATTGTTGGTTCAAATTAATGTAAGCAAAAATGTTTGAAATTTTTCATTTTCTGCTGAAGTTTAAGTTGCATTTTTCAGAATGCAGTGGAATTAGACTACAGATCAATATATATGATTTGTATGTATGATAGAGAGAAAATTCCCACCTGCTCAGAAATTAAACAACCCATTTAAATAACCCAAAAGCCAAAGTATACTTCACAAGAGAAATTAGAAGATAGGTTGAACTAAATAATGATAAAGATACAGTAAATGTCCATGTATGGGATTGGGGAAACTCTGTGTAAAGGAAACTTCATAGCATATACACATTTATTAGAAGGTCTTCTTGGAGAAAGTGGCCCTTTAAAAATTCTGTCTCAGTTCCTCCCTCCGTCTGTTTCTGCCTCCATATTCCCCACCTCTCCCACACCCTCTCCATGTACCACCCTCTCTTTACAGTGCTCCTAAATTCTCAGTTTCTCAGCTTTCTAGTTTCTATCTTTTCACCATCCCCTCGATACCTTTTCTTGTCCTCCCCATCCCCCCTCTGTAAGTGTCCCCCCTTCACTGCTTTGCATACCTCTTCCACCTCTTTCTGCTTCTCTCAGCTTCTCTGTTATTTGTACCTCTCCACTGCCCACCTCTTCTCTTTCTCCTTCTAACCCTTTTCTCTGTCTTGCCCTCCTCTTTCTGTACTTCCCTCTCTGTTCTCTGGGCCAGCTATGTCTCTTCCTCCACCTCCTCTTCTCTCCTCCTCACTCCTTCCCACGCCCTCTTGCTCCTTCCTGCTGCTGCCCTTTTGTGTTCTTCCCTTCCGGTCTCTCCTCTCCCGAACCTAGTGCCCTTCCTGCTTCCCTGCACTCTCTGCCTTTAGCTTCTCTTTCACCTGAAGATACTCTTTTTTTACCCTTCCCCCGCCCCCCGTCTTACTCCCATTTTCTCTCTTTTTAAAAGCTCAATTTTCTTTTTTTTTTTTAATTTCTTAAAGATTTTATTTATTGGGGTGCCTAGGTGGCTCAGTCGTTAAGCATCTGCCTTCAGGTCATGATCTGAAGGTCCTGAGATGCAGCCCCATATCAGGCTCCCTGCTCAGCAGGGAGACTGCCTCTTCCTCTCCTCCTCTCCCTGCTTGTGTGTGCTCCCTATCTCGCTGTGTCTCTCTCTCTGTCAAATAAATAAGTAAAAATTAAAAATATGTGTATTTTTTTTATTTGTGAAAGAGAGAACGCACAGGGCAGACAGAGGGAGAAGCAGGCTCCCTGCTGAGCAAGGAGCCCAATGTAGGGACTTGATCCCAGATCCCAGGACCCTGGGATCATGACCCAAGCAGAAGGCAGATGCTTAACCAACTGAGCCATCCAAGCACCCCTTAAATTTATATTTTAAATTGTAATTTTAAAAAAAAGCCCAGGAGACGCCTGGGTGGCTCAGTTGGTTGGACGACTGCCTTCGGCTCAGGTTATGATCCCGGAGACCCGGGATCGAGTCCCGCATCAGGCTCCCAGCTCCACGGGGAGTCTGCTTCTCCCTCTGACCTTCTCCTCGCTCATGCTCTCTCACTGCCTCTCTCTCAAATAAATAAATAAAATCTTTAAAAATAAATAAATAAATAAATAAATAAATAATTTTTAAAAGCCCAGGACATAACATTTGCCATCTTAACCATTTCTAATTTCAGTTGTGTCTATTCTCACTATTGTGCAACTTCTTCATTTTGCAAAATTATACTCATGAAAACAAAGGAATCTACTTTGAAATTAGTAGCTTTGTCAGCCCAGGGACTCAAAAAATTGTCTTCCAGTTCAGGATCCTGTAAATCTTTAATATTATAGGTCTATTATTTAAATGATACATTATTTTATGAAAGTTGACCCTAAAATAAAAACACACTTTCCACACAACATTGCTGTCATTACTTTATATAGTTTAAATTATTATAAATTCTCTTTTAATAGCTTTCCTTGTTTTCTTTTTTTCATTAATGAGTTGTAATGTTAACTGCATTGCTAAAAAACAATACTGTCATTCTTAGTGGCCTTTCTTTGTGATTCTTTTGTACCAGGTTTCAGATATATAATAGTTATCTTTTTTATTAACATGAGACTGATTTGTCAAGCATGCCCCAGGCATTCCTGAGATGACTCTGACACCATGCAGCAGTGAGCAGTCAGGAAAGTTTTCTCAAACAGAAATACTCGTCCTAGCATCAGACTAGTCTTGAGCTATTCTTTTAAATTCTTGAGTTGTCAGTTGCAAAAGCCTCAAAGATAAAACTCTGCTAGCCTATAGTCTTTTTTATAGACAGGATCCTTTAAAGTCAGTTGTGTCCTGCCCTTTGCATGTGGTCAGGAGCAGTAGCCTTACACTAGGGACCACTCTCCAGAGCAGGTACTTCCTAATGGTTCCCGTCACTTTTTCCTGTCTTAGTCTATTGATTTAGTTAGTTTTATCTAGTATATGCCCTTATAAAAATGCATTCCCTCCTCTCTAGATGCATTCCTCAGATGAGTTTAACCTCCTGAGTCCTTATTTATAACTGTACCCATGTACCTCCTTTCCTTTATTTAATATCTTTTCAAGTTTTGATTTATTCCAGCCTTCTGATTATTCCCATAACAGTTTCTAGCTCAGGACTGGTTATACAGAGGCACAAACAAAATGAAACTCTTAGCATTGTGCCTACGCAGTGAGTAAATGTTGGCTTTTTGTTATAATGGTCAGTGTTATTATTAAAGCATCAAATGTACAACTTAGCAAATGTAATAAGAAGATTATCAAATGCAATAATTTCAATAGGCACTTAAATACTTTCGATGCAAAGCTTATACTTCTGGGCTCATCGACACATTTGCCCTTATTTGGCCTTCTTCTACCTTTAAGCTAAATTTTTGAGGTTCATTAGGTAGTTTTTAATCAGCTTGTCAGGATATAACATATGGGACATATTTTCGTACAGTAGAATTGTCATGTGAAGTAATAGAAAATAGTCAGATTCATTTTTCATGACTAACTGATTTCTTCTTGTTAATCAGATTGATTCTGCTTGGGGGTGTGTGTGTGTGTGTGTGTGTGTGTGTGTGTGTGTTGAGGGAGTTTGGAGCAGTCCTTTTCATTAAGTATTTTGAATTGATTCACTGCACTTTTGTTCAGAGATCCCTGAATTTGGATTTTACCCTAAGGCCTATCATCCTGGGATTCTTCTGGAAAAAAAAAAAGAAAGAAAGAAATCTCATCATTCTAGTTTCTACTTTACAGTATTTGATTTGGTCCCATGTTGAGGCTGTTCGCTTTTAGAGGGAGCTGGCCAGTCCAGTGAGCTGCTGGGAAGACCTGACAAGCACAGGGAGGAGCTGGGTATACCAGTGCTGTATCCATGCCCCGAGAGTGGTGGGCCTTAGCCTTTCCATTAAAGAGGCAACACTGAAACATGGTCATTACCCAGTTTTGGCTCAGTTTGTGTGGAGAAGCAACTCTAATTTGGGAGTGTAAGTTGTCTGTCCTTCTCTCATAAAGGCTGACATATCCATGACCTGCCTTGCCCCAGATGACTTTGACTTTGTGTCTGTTTTGCTCTATAGGTGATCTTTACGGAGCCATTGGCTCTCCAGTGAGGCTGACTCGCACCGTTGTGGTGGGGAAGCAGAAGGATTTGGTCCAACGCATACTTTATGTCCTGACCTACTTTCTCCGGTGCTCGGAGCTGCAAGAGAACCAGCTGACCTGGAGTGGGAATCACGGTGAAGGTGACCAGGTGTTAAATGGGAGCAACATCACCACAGCCTTGGAGAGGGGAGAGGTAGAGGAGTCTGAGTATGTGGTGGTCACGGTGAGAAGTGAGCCTGCTCTCCTTCCCCCTCTCCTGCCACCTACTATGGCTGAGGGAAGGAGCCCCAGGCCTGAGGGGCTTGGTGTATCCCCAGAGGGCACTGACATTAGAGACCTGTGTTCCAAACCTGACAAAGAAGGAAACAAAAGGCCAGAGCAGAGCTCTCAGGCCTGCAGCATGGGATTCCAAGAGCCAGCCTTGGACAGCTCTTGGGAACCTCAGGGCACATTTTGTGGGGGGGAAGAAAGTGAAAACGAGGCACCAGGAGATGGCTCTTCAAGACTGTCCAGCTGTGAAGGGCAAGGGGCAGGGGTGAAGATCAGCCAGCAGACTATCAGTGAGGAGTTGAGAAGGGAGATGCCTAAGACACTTGCAGACCGGTCAGCAGCCTGGCCTTGCCCTGACAGACATTCCTGGGAGAAACCTCCCTTAGAAAAGGTCACTTTCCACATTGGAAGCTCCGTATCTCCAGAGTCTGACTTGGAAAGCCGTACCCAAAAAATGGAGAAGCGGCTAACGGCCTGTAGACATTATCCAGAATTAGGCTGCCATTCCTCAGCTACATCCGGGACGTCCTCTGACATGCCTCAGGACCTGCCGGTTTCTAGGTGCTCCTTCACACCTGGCTTCCAGAAGAATTTCCACTGTCCTCAGAGTCCATCCTTTGAGAGGAATGAAGGTGAATTTGAGAGGGATTTTGTTGAGGACAGAGGCATGAAAACTGAGGTGGTAGCAGATGCTGCCGGGCAGCCCAGCTGGTCTGCTGACTCGCTGGCACCTGACGGCAGTGCGCCAGGAACTGGAACGAGGATGCTGGAGAAACCAAGACGTTTGCACTTGAAGGATACAGAAGGACCTTTGATACAGCCTGTTCCAAGCAAGTGTGCACAGCAGGACTCTGGCTTCTCGGGCACTGCAGATGTCCCCTGTGGGGATGCCGACAGGAAGGCCAACTTCAGGATGGAAGGAGACATTCCCAGAAACGAAAGCTCAGACAGTGCGCTTGGAGACAGTGACGAGGAAGCGTGTGCTTCAGCCTCGCTGAATCTAGAGCACGGCGATGACCGGACTGAAGGGTCCTTGGAAGTGGAGCTGCCTCTGCCAAGGTAACACTGGCAGGTGGGGAAGCCGAGGGAACCGGGTTCTGACACCGTTTTCCTGACTTAACGTGCATGGGCACATTGGCTGCTAGCGGCTGTTTCACACATAAACGGGTTTTTTCCCTCAGAGTATGAGCAATGTCATCAAACCGATGCACACAGCTTCAAGCCCGCCCTTTCTTCCAGGATGATCAGTGGCCTGGTGCATCTGAGCTCTCTGAGTGAGCAGACAAGTTGTTGCCTTTGCAACTGCTGTGACATTTTGGGAAGCTAAAGGATGCGGTAGGGGTGAGGGTGGGGAGCAGGGATTTTAATTTTCTGTCATTGGAGTAGAAGTGAGGTGGCTGGCAGCAGATGCCTTGCATCGGAGGTGGTGGATTACCCTCACTGTGTGGCTTCTCTCCTGCAGATCAGAGCAGCAGGAAGTGGTTGGGAAACAACACCTCTTCCTTAACACTCCATCAGGTTGATTATTTGGTCTGTGATGACTGAACACGGTAATTAGAGATTTCTTCTGTTCTTCTGCACTGTCATGGCACCACCCTGTGCAGATGTGTCGAGTTCCGAAAGCCAGGTTTTTGGCAACTTTCCCCCCTCGGTAGACTTTCTCTTTCTTCACTCACTTGACACAGACTGCCTGGTAGATGTTTGATATGAACTTCAAGAACAAACTCATAACCAGCCATCAGAATACTGTTTTTCCTACCCCTCCAACAAAAAAAAAAAAAAAATTTTTTTTTCTTTTCCAGCTCCCTTCCTTTTCCCACGTCAACGATCCACTTCCTGGAGGACTGGTGAAATGGACCGCCCTGAATCTGTTTTTCTTACCTGTGTTACTAGAGTTTTTGTTCCAGTTGTGATGCAAGAAGGGAGTACATTTTTAATTGTGTATTCTAATGGAACAATGTTGTTTTAGGTCTCAGAGCATCAGCAACCCAAATGTAAGAAACTTTGGCCGCTCACTTCTGGCAGGTTATTGCCCCACGTACATGCCTGATTTGGTGCTTCATGGGACCGGCAGCGATGAGAAGCTGAAGCAGTGTCTAGTGGCTGATCTGGTCCACACAGTCCATGTAAGTGATCCCAGCTTGGAGTCCCGGGCTGCTGACCAGACGTCCGCCAGGGTCTTGGCCAACAAAAGGTGTTTAGACTAAAGAGTGTGTAATTACAGGATTGTTTCTAGAGGATGCAGGCAAGGGCTGGTGAAGCACCCAGGGGATGGCAACAGCTGGAAGCTCTGAGCACACCTGGGCCTGAAGGATAAGTGGAGTGCAGTGACACCAGAGCTGTGGAGAGCTAGGGCCGGAGGAGGGGCTGGGCCACTTGGCCAGGTGAGCCCTGAGGGAGGTGGAGGATAGCTCCCTGCCATCTCTTCCCTTCAGCCTCTGAACTCTTCTGTCCCTCCATTGGTTGAGCCCAGCTGGAAGCCAGATAACAAGGTCAAAACTGATGCAGCATTCCGTGAGGTCCACAGAGGTCAGCCTCCTGGGGCCGGCACAGGACAGAGAAGGGCAGAGAGTGGATCGAGAGGGCACACAGGCTGGGCAAAATAGAATAAACAGCACAGATGGTGACAATTCTGTGCCGGCACGGGAGGACTGAAGAGATATCACATATGGTTTGCTTTTTATTTGATCCTTACAAGTTCCTAAGAGTAATTTATTTTAACTGATTTGTCATTAAGTTCACTTTGGTGACTATATAAAGATTAACAAGTCTTACCGGAAAATTGCCTCGTGGCTGCTGTTAAGTGCTTTTCTGCTATCTACAGCGTGACAGGAACTGAGCAGTTAAGGAAACTGTGGCAATCTGATGGGCCTGGTTTTAACTGAGCTGCTCTTGGGCAGACGTGCAAAAATAGATGTTTTGCATTGGAAACGTACTGTGTCTTGTGCAATAGGGAGAGTCCTCACTGCATTAAGAAAATTGGAATGTGGCTTGTTACCTACCTCCTTGCCCAGCAAGTGTTTTTTAAGAGGTGGAGCAGAAGGCAATGTATGTTATCTTTGGCCTTGAGTATCTCCTCTGTGAAGACTAAACATATTTCAGACACAGGCTAAACAGGCTGAAGGTATTTTTGTGAAATGGGAAGAAGAGCTCAGTAGTGAAGCAGGTGTCCTCATAAACCCCCCTGAGTGAGGAGGGAGAAGGAATGGGGAACGGGTGATTGGAAGCTGGGAAGACCAGTCCAGCATACATTTATACCCAAACATTCCTAACCCCAACCTGCTTCGTGGTCGGACACCACCCCTCACCAGGATATTCTAGGAATGAGGCTATGAGGGTGCTTTCTTGTCTTGTAAAAAATGCCATAACATTTTATTTTCATGGTTGTAATGTACACTGTATCCTTGTTTACCATTTCAGAGGTCCCTAGGTCAGTAACATTAGAATAAAAACAGTGTCCTCATTGTGTGATGCTCTGGAGGTTCTTTTAAGCCAGGGAAGTCTCCGTGATGTTAGAGACTCGAATACATTTTGTAGCATTTGGTAGCATTAAGGCAGGGAAGTAGAGGCCTTCCTTTCCCTTTCTGTCAGCAATCTGTGTGTTTATATAGATTGTTTATTATTATTGATTATTAACAATAAACAATTATTATTGTTTATATAGATTATATATATAATATTATATATTACATATATCCAAAACCTGTGGGTATTTTCTTTCTGTTCTGTGTCAGTTTGATTTGTAAGAACATTGGTGTTGTAGAGCACCTGGGTAGCTGTCGGTTGTGTCCCACTCTTGCTTTCAGCTCGGTCGTGATCTCAGGGTCCTGGGATCGAGCCCTGCCCTGCTTTGGGCTCCACGCTGAGCAGGGAGTCTGCTTCCTCCTCCTCCCCTCCCACCACCTCACACCCACTTGTGTCGCACTCTCTCTTAAATAAATAAATAAAATCTTAAAAAGAAAAAAGAAGAACATTAGTGTTCTTACTTGTGGGACCCTTCCTCCATGAAGCCCTGTGCTCTGCTTCTGACAGACGTGCCAGGAGACCCAGTGTGAACTGGGGCGGCTTGTCTCAGTGCCATTGATCTTACCAGTTGGGGGAGGGGGGTGTTGCCCAAATGCCCCGGACTTGCTCACTTACCTCTATGGAAATGTCATTAATTGATTGATAACCCTCCTTGAACTTCTTTGTAAAACCATTTATGACTTTTTTTATAGTTTCCATAGGCTGACAGTCTCCAATTTTTTGTATATTAGGTTTTAATGGTGACCATTGAGCTCTATAATTCTTATATTTGAAAAAAAAACAAATCCATGTTTCCTCTATTAGTACCCTTAAAGATTTTTCATATATCATTTTCCCTTCCTTTCAGAAGTAGTGTTTTCACACTGTAGGCTTTTTCATTTCTTTAGACTATGCAATCACCCTGAGAGATCGAAAGTTATTAAGCGTAATAACCTATATTGTGTCAAATTGTGGGTATATCCAAAGTGCAGCCATGCATGGGTGTTAATAGGAAATTGCAAAGGGTTCATAAAAATATCTTTGGAAATTTAATACATTCAGAATGTATCCAATTAGCATTAGTAGATTTCTAATTTCACTTGGCACATTTATCATAATGAATTTTGCTTTTGAAGAGTAGTGTTCCATTTAAACTGCCTCTCAGATTGGGACTCTGGTCTGTGGCAGTGTTTAAATAAAAATAACCTTACTTTCAACTTCAATGTACAAATATTTGTTGAAAAATAAATTGGTTTTTTAAAAAACATTTTATTGAATTAGTGCTCTATAAGGTCTAGTAATTATTTAAATTCTTGAGTACATTCCCAGAGAAAGAAGCAAAGATCCAAGAACAAAAATACATGACCACAGAGATGAAATAATAACTTGTTGAGGAAGAAGAGATTGGGATAAATTGCTTTACTTAACTTGCTTTCAGAAACCTATTTTTTGGACGTTAATAATTTTTAGTGTTCATGCAAGACTTCATTGGGCTTTGATATTCATAATCGTTTTTAGTGAAGGATTTTTATTAACTGTTTAAAAACAGTTAACTTACTGATTTTCTAGACCTGTGCATGAATGGATTGTAAAATCTGTCTTATGTAAATGTGCGCTTTTATAACCATGGTGGACAAATTCATGGAATTTCTTCTCTCATTGAGGGATTGCATTCTAGAGCTTCCAATACTAAGAATTTCTTTTTATGCATCCTTATCCTTATCCTTATTCTGGTCTCATTAAAGGAAAGATATATTAACTTTATTTCCATTTTTATTATTGGCTTTTCTTTTTATTTGTTATTTATTTATTTATTTTCTATTCTATTTTATTTATTTCTTTTTTATTTTTTCTTTTTATTTTTATTATTAGCTCTTTATTATTGGCTTTTCTATGTCAATATTGTGATGGTCTTTAAATATTTAAACATGTGTTCTTGTTTAATCCATATACTACCTCCTTTCTGTCATTTGAACTGTTTCTCTGTCTCCTAGCATGTAGATTATACAGCTGCCTTAAATTAGGCTAAAGTAATATTTAGTTTCACTGTTTTCCCCCTGTCATATCTAACTGTGCATTCTTTCTCTGTTTTCCTTTTGACTTTAAATGTTAAACTGGTAGAGAAAGAGTGAGAGAGTCCGCTTCCCGCTGTACCTGTGACCCTCAAGTCTTTTTCTTTTTCTCTCTTCTTTTTTCCCTCCTGTGTGCTTGTCTGATATGAATACTGCTGCCCAGGGCAGTGTTAGGGGTATTAAGTTATGGAGTAGTGGGGGAGGAGCACTGATTCAGCATTGGTGGCTTGGGTTCAAGGCTTAGTGTTACCACTCATTTGCTGGTAGTCAAGTAAATCAATAAGTAACACTAAGCCTCAAAAGAACATATTTAGAGGAGCAGATGAGATTATAATCCACTAGTTAAGAGTTTGGCTTCTAAAGACAGACAAACCTGATTTGAATCATGGCTCACCCCTTAGTGGCTTTCATGGCCTCGGCAGGTTTCTTTACTCTTCCAAGTATCAGTTTCAGATTCTGTAAAATGAACAGTACATACGGGTCTGGTTTGAAGACTCAGAGATAATGCATATCACGTGTTCAGCACAGTGCCTGGCACATTACTAATGTTCGCTATTAATATATGTGCAAGCGCTTTGTAATTGAGTTTCCCAGGAAACTCCTGTTGGAAATCGTGGAACAGAACCCATATACACATTCATTCCAAGCTAAAAAGCATCCACTTCTCCTTGCTTGTGAAATCACAAAGAGCAGGCCAAGTGGCTAACTGCAGGGTAGGGTCATCAAGCCCAAAATCAACATCACATTGTAATGCTCTTTAAAAAAAACTGTGTTCCAGGGCTTCAGGCATTTTACAGAATAATCTATAAAGCAAAGTTAACAGTTGGATATCGCAGCCTCTTTCATTTAATTTTAAGAGTAGCGACAGATTGACTCCAGAAATACCATGCAGAAATCAGTCGCACAGATAAGGAGCTTTGCTAAAAGCTTGGCTGTGATATATGCTCATGAATACCTAATTAAGCCATGCAGTGTAATCAACCAGGGAGACTACAAAAGAACAGCAAGTTGCATCAAATGATAAATCATTACTTAAGTAATGCAGACAGCATCAAGGTGCTTCAAGTCAACAACAACCTTAAAATCAATAGTGTTGCAAAGGAAGCATCCATGTAGGACAGATCAGCTATCTGAGAACACCTCCTGTCGCTTTCATTTTCCTATGATGGAAAATGAGAATGGCAGTGCCCTGGGCCTGCAGCACTGTCTTACTGTTTCATAAAAATCTGTGTGTATATATGCATGTGTGTGTTTGTGGACACACATGTTCACACATGTATAAACATGTACACGGGGTTGTGATGGTTAAATGGATTTCTTATTGTGAATTGTGATTTTTTTTTAAGTATTGGAAAAGAAATATTGATCCCTGCCAACTCTAATCTGAAATCTTATTGATTCTCCTTCTTCCAGTGACAATACAGTCTTATTTAAGTTCCCCTTAACCTTCCCAACTAGAATTCTTGCATCCAGTTTTTCCTCTTCTAGTCATCTCGTACTGTGCCACAGAGGGCTCTTGCTAACCCTTGAATATGATCATTTACTCTTTTTGCTCTAATGGTTTCCCATTCTTTTGAGATGGTAAAATATAAACTCCTTGGCTGGAGTTGCCCCCAAGTAGAACTTTACACCCGCAGGCTCCTTAGCACATTGTACCATATCTTTGTTCTGTTTCCGGTGTTTTTCTAGCACTAGGGCTGCAGGCCTTTGGAGCAGAGAAGGGAGACTTCCTTTCTTTCATATTCCCAGCTCCTCACTGTTTGCACCTACAACATGCTCAGTGGTGTTAGCTGACTATTCCCTACAGACCTGGATTTAGGAATATGTGTTTATGGCTAAAACTGTGATGATTGGTTTATCTGTTTCTTCTAAAGAAAAGAGAAATGGCAGCTAGTCTTTTAAAAGTAGAAGAGAAGAGTAATGTGTTTAGACATGATTCCTTTGGCTCTGTGTTCATTTTCTTTACCTAAAGAAGAGTAAAAAACTTATTATAGGTCACTCAGGCTTCAGTGCTCTTGCATTTTGTAAATGTTAGACACTAGCTAATTTTCATGTTTTCTTAAATGTGTTCACTAGTGCAAAGTATTTGGACATCTATGCCATTCTTTGTAAAAAAAAAAAAAAAAAAGCTATCAACCTTCTGCATTTTATTTTGGAGTCCTGTGCATCATCACATGGCTTTAGTCTGATGACTCTTTTTGACCTTGAGCTCCTTTTCTGGACTTTAAATTGTTTCTTTTCTCAGCAAGTGACAGGCCTGAAAATTAAGTTGTGCCCAAGGTTGCACAGTATATCTACAAAGTTGTAGGCTGAACTTGGGTGTCAGCCTGATGAGTCTGGTGATGACAGCCACAGGCACAAACCCACAGAAGGTCAGATGTTTCCTTTGTAGCCCCTCCTACATCACCTCACGAGACCCTCTCCTCTTTCCCTCTGCTAAATCTATGTAGATTTAGTCTTTAATCTTTAATCTTCCCTCTGCTAGGTCCCTGTGTCTTCATGATGTCTTTGGACTTCCCAGAGCCCTCACCTTGGTATACCTCTTGGGATCCCTCAGCAATGTCTGTAGTCCACAATGATTGATTTTTTTTCTCTTCTTCTCCACCTCATTACAACCCTTAAGCCTTCAGCAACTGGCATTGAACCTGTTTCCAAGAGAAAATAAATTCTGGTGGAGAAATGCTTACAGAGTTATCATAAGATCATATAATTTTTACCTCTTCTGGTATTTTCATATGTTAACAGTCTGTTTGATATAAACTAGAAATCTCTGATGGTGGCATGTCAGGTGGTCGGCTGACTTGCTTGGCCAAAAATGAGGCAGGGAGCCTGAACATGGGTTTTGGGGAAGAGAAGGACAGTCATGCCTTGGAAATTACTTCCTATCAGAAAATAATGTGTGCTAGGTGCTGTGTTTACAGCCATGGTCAAGGTCTGAGGTGGGAGAGTTCCATCACCATGTCGTGCTGCTGCTAATGGTGCACCTCCTCTCTAAAACTATAGACATGATGGGTAAAGCAGTACCATCCCCACCTGCCCAATTGTTCTAATACCTGTGCATGAAGAAAAGTGGAAATCCTTTTGTGCCAGAAACAAATCAAAATCAAAGCCAGAACAACCCTGGCCTTCTGGGGTTTCAATCTGGATACAGGTCCCTAGGAATTGGGTGCTGAGTTTCTAAGATCTACTCAGGATGAAAGATATGGTCTCATATGCATATAAAGCTTGGAACCTGGAACTGAGCCCTTTATGTAAAGTTTAGAGCTTCAAACAGTTATTCTTCCATGAAAGGGGGATTAGAAAACTTCAGCCATGAACAGTGAGGCAGCAAAAAAACAAGTTGGAAACTTGGGTGGGAGAAAATAAAGCCACCTGTGAGAAATCAAAGCCTAAGACCCATTCTATGAATAGGTTGGAGGTCCAGATTTATTCTACCCAAGTGACTTGGGAATCCCTGCCCAAGAAATAAATGTGAAATTCAGAAGCATTGAAACCTCTAGGACTCTGGTGGAAGGAAGCACACTGGACGCTTTCGTAACCACCAGCTTATAAGACACTTTTCCTTATAAGATGCTTTTCCTCTTCTCCACTTTAACTCTAAAATATTTAGTGACTGCCATTGAGCCTGTTTCCAAGTGACACACAGAGTACATAAAACAAATAACCACAATAAGATGGGCTCATGTTCAGAGATTACAAACCATGTATGAAGAAATCGTGATGAGGAAGAGTAAGCAAATACAAGCTGGACAATTAGCACTCTCAGAACAATCTGAAATAACTATGAAGTCACTCTGTTTAAAATGGTTATGGTTGGGGCGCCTGGGTGGCTCACTGGGTTAGGGCCTCTGCCTTCAGCTCAGGTCGTGGTTCCGGGGTCCTGGGATCGAGCCCCGCATCGGGCTCTATGCTCAGCGGGGAGTCTGCTTCCCTTCCTCTCTCTCTGCCTGCCTCTCTGCCTACTTGTGATCTGTCTGTCAAATAAATAAATAAAATCTTTTTAAAAAATGGTTATGGTCATAAAAAAGAAGGAATTGGAACTTTAAGAAAGAGAAAGGATGGTGTGAAAAGTGATATTTAGATTTGTAAAAGAACTAAAAAGAACTTCTAAAAGTGAAAATTATAGCCATTAGAATTTAATCCCACAAGGGTAGGCTGAAGAGCAGAGCAGATTAAATACCACTGGAGAGAATTGGAATTTGTGACATGAAGTCTAGGACAAGAAAATTTTATAGCATATTCAGAAAGTGAGAACAGAGAAGGCGAGGAAAAACAATATTTGAGGAAAGACTGACTGAGTTTTCAGATTAAATAAGCACGCTGACTCCCAAGTAAGTGTAAATACAAACAAATCCAGTCTTAAGCTATAAAGAACATCAAAGACAAAGAAAACTTGTAAGAGAAGATATGGCACCTGTCCTCAAGGAGATTGAAATCTGTTACGGGAAGTACAAAGAAGTCAATAAGCAGTAAAAACAGTACAGTAGAGTCTCCTGTAGTGGGAGGCACAGGACAGGCATGGAAGGACTTCCTGGATGTGGTGTCTGTACCAGGAGGTCAGTAGGGGTGAGCGTGTGGGGCCAGGGAGGGTGCAGGGACCACTTGACTCTCTCGGGAAACCCAAGATTCTTCTGGCTGATTGTTGATGAGCATCTTCTTAGCCCGCAGGTGGAGCTGACCTCACCAGCACAGTTCTCCTCTCTGTCCTGTTTCTTGGTAAAAGTGAGGTTAGGAAAGTCTAGATGCTGAGCAGTTAGCAAAAGACAGTATTCTGCATGATTTTATGGACAAGAAGAAGTGTTTAAGAATGGTGAGTGATAACCAGGCTCCTTTTCTCTGGATGAATGGTTTCTCTGAATTTCTCTGAATGAATGAAGGGTTTTGTTTTGTTTTGGTGTTTTGTTTGTTTGTTTGGTTGGTTGGTTTTACTAAAACCAAACAAAACTGGTCAGCAGTCCACACGTGGCTGCGGTTCCTATATGTGGCTCTCATCCATCCAGAGGTGGGGTGGGCTGGCCCAGAGCTGTGTTACGTTGCTTAGGTCTTCAGCTCCAGGGCGGTGGAGGATATGGTGAAGCAAGTGGGCCTTCACTCCTAATGAGGTAGAAAAATTAAAAGGGGGCTCTGAGGACGTTTACCCAAGAGCAGGTGCTGAGAAGGTGAATCTCACTGCATTAGTCATCCCGGTGTCTTCATAGGACTCCTGAAAGGCCTCACCAGAAGCTTGTGTGAAAGCCAGTATTACTAAGTCATGGTGCTGTAACAGAATGGTGGAGAATCTTTTTGAAAGGCATTCTGTCATGTGGTATCCTCTTATTCAAGTTCAGTTTAATAAAGTTACAGAATGTACCAGAATTATCTTATATAGAATAAGAAATTGACACTCAAAATGATGCCAAGGAGTCTTATGTTTTATTCAGAATATTTCAGAGAAAAATAAAAGATACAGGGAGATGCTTCCAATCTCCTGAATCATAAATCACCTGCCCCTGTATGTTTGAAAGAGGCTGCTCAGTGGCTTGTCTCTGGTAATCAGACCCACCTCGTTATAACCAGCGTGCACATTTTGGAGCTGGTTATGAGTACAGAAGTCTGTCCACTCTCCTGCAGTCTGCAACACACATGTGAGCTGGACATCTCTGAGGACTGATAGAGGGTCAGCTCAGAGTATGTATTGCGCAATGCCAACAGTGTAAAGATGGGGAAGTTTCTTAACAAAATCTTAATAGAGGCAACTGTATTTTCTCCTATTTTGACATTGAGTTGAGACTGTCATTCACACTGTTTGCAGTCTTGTCTCCTGAAGGATTTCCACCCTGACAAGGTCCTAGGATTTCAAAGTAGAGGGCTTGGCAGACTCACTGAGCTAAAAGTTGGAAACGCTTGCATGAGTTACTAGTTTCTATTTCTGACATACCAAGATACTTAATAAGCTCTTACATTTTTTTGTCCTCAGTGTTTCTGTCTGTAGAGCAGTGCTATGTTCCTGGCCGCCCCACAGGAAAAATGGCATGATGAATTAATAAGTAGTTATAGGAAGCATATATATGATAATGGTATTTTCCTGCCCTTAAGTTAAAAATAGGTGATTACGTGAAATGTTAGTCATTTAAACGTGGTACATGGAAAAGAAATAAATTAATAATTGCACAGATGACTTAATAGGAACTAGTCTGAATCCAAAAATAAAAAAATCTGCATAGAGAATTATTCAACAGAGCCAGCGCATGTTAGATACTTAGCACATGCCTAGCATTTTGTTATGTTCATTTCAGAGGCTACAGAAGAAAAAGTAAATGTGATTTCTTTCCTTGAGTTACTTATATAATCACTGAGTATACAAGACAGATGTGAAATCAAGAACAAGTTAAGACAGTGTGATTAAATGTCAAAATGTAGATTGTAGGGGCGCCTGGATGGCTCAGTCAGTCAAGTGTCTGCCTTCGACTCAGGTCATGATCCCCAGGTCCTAGGATAAAGTCCCGTGTTGGGCCAGGGAGCCTGCTTCTCCCTCTTTCCGCTCATGCTCTCGCTCAAATAAACAAACATTTTTTTTTTTTAAAGAATGTAGATTTTGGGGACCCTGGGTGGCCTGCTCTTTAAGCGTCTGCCTTCGGCTCAGGTTTTGGTCCCAAGGTCCTGGGATCAAACCCCTCATCAGGCTCTCTGCTCAATGGGGAGCCTGCTTCTCCCTCTTCCATTCCCCCTGCTTGTGTTCCCTCTCTTGCTACATCCTCTCCATTGTCCATCACTCAGACACCCCATCTTGCCCCCCTCTGCTTCAGCAACATTTTTTTTTAAGATTTTATTTGTTTATTTGCGGGAGAGAGTGAGAGAGAGAGCATGAGAGCAGGGTGGGGGGCAGAGGGAGAAGGAGATCCCCTGCTAAGCAGGGAGCCTGATGTGGGGCTCAATCCCAGGACCCTGGGACCATGACCTGAGCCAAAGGCAGACGCTTAACCGACTGAGTCACCCAGATGACCCCAAAAGATTGAAAAATTTAGAAGGAAGCAGGGAAAATATTCCAGGCATAGCCTGAGCTAAGACGCAGGAGCCCTCCCAGACTGGAGAAGGGGATTCTTAGAGAGTCCTGGAAGTAAATACGTATAGGTGAATGTGGCCCACACTGTAAAGAGCTTTAAGATAGGAAAAGGAAAAGTTTGAATTGGGCACCTGGGTGTCTCAGTCGGTTAAGCATCTGCTTTCAGCTCAGGTCATGAGCCCAGGGTTCTGGGATCGAGTCCCACATTGGGCTCCCTGCTCAGTGCGGGGGAGGCGAGTCTGCTTCTCCCTCTGCCCCTCCCTGCAGCTTGTGCTCCCTTCCCTCTCTCTCGCAAAAATAAATAAAATAAAATCTTTTTTAAAAGAGAAAAAAAGAAAAGTTAGAACTTCGGTGTTTGGGTGATAAGTGCTAGAGTAGGTTTTTGAGTTAGCAAGTTAGAAGTCTTGGGTATATAAGCCAAGGTAGTCTATTTTGTGTACTCAGAGCTCTGATCCAGAACCCTGAAATTGGAATGTCTTGGACATCTAGAACTCCTGGAAAACAGGCCCACAAATTCCTAGTGGCTGTGAATTTAACCAGACCTAATCTGATGATTCAACAAAATACAATAGCCAAAAGATATTTGAGAAACCTTTAAAGACCTCTAATACAAAGCCTTTCATTTGTCACTTTATCTTGAGAAATCTGTACAGGCAAGTAGATTGGATAAATGAGATATTGACAGAGTGGAACTAAAGAAATGACTGTTTTCTAACTCCCATAGAGCAGAGCAAGGCAAAAAAGATAATTGGCTTATAGCGGAGACTTCATTCCTCTGACAGAGATTAGCTTTCCACCCTGACAATCGCCTACAGCTCTCTATTGATCTCCAGGGTTCCCTTATCCTCCAGTCTCTGTCAGAAGTTTCTCAGTTGTCTGATCACGTCTCTGAGGGAGGCATGGACATGGAGGCTGCTGGCAGTCATGTGGACGGAGTGGCAGGAGGGCCGGCAGCTCTGCCTTGCCACCCGGGTTGTGGGTGTGCGCTCACCGGGGTGTGGGCACTTGTAAGGGCGAGAATAGGGCAGCACTTTTGGAAGTCTCAGATTATGGAGAATGTAGAAACGTACTGCAGACTCATTCTTTTTTATTTTCTTAAAGATCTTATTTATTATTTGTGGGACATTAAGAGGACGGTGGGAGGAGGGACAGAGGGAGAAGCAGACTCCCTGTGGAGCAGGGAGCCTGACTTCGGGCTTGATCCCAGGGTGCTGGGATCATGACCTGAGCCAAAGGCAGCCGTTTAACTGACTGAGCCACCCAGGTGCCTCTGCAGACTCATTCTGATAAGAGAATTTAATGAACTCTGTGGACAAGAAACTTATCTTGAAATTAATTCTCTTCAGTTTGAGAGAGAAAAGGAAAATTGATAAATAACAGTGTCCCTAAAGTTGGTAAAGCTTTCAACCAAACAAGCATTTTAAGGGAAGTGACTGTTTTTTAATATTTCCTTCAGATTTTCATTCCAAACTCAAAAATCAGAGGTCCTGTTTAATCTCAGACACTAATGGTTGGGAGGAGAACTTTTGAAGGGGTAAATATATGATGGGGCTTTTTTTGGTTTTCTGACATTTAGTCAAACTAACAAAGTGCCCCCCACCCCTTAAGGTTTGTTTGTTTTTAAAGATCTGTTTATTTGACAGAAAGAGACACAGCAAGAGAGAGAACACAAGGGGCGGGGAGGAGTGGAAGAGGGAGAAACGGGCTTCCTGCTGAGCCTGATGCGGGTCTTGATCTCCATGACCTGAGTCGGAGGCAGACACCCAAGTCTGAGTCACCCAGGCGCCCCTAGGGTTTTTTAACATTAAGAAGAGGAATCTTACTAAGTAAAATTACTACCCAGCTGGTAGCTATCCATACTGTATCCTGATTTTCTTAAGATCCACAGGAGGCCAAAGTCTCCACCAGGATGCCGCCATGCCCTGCCTCTCCTGCCCATTTCTTTTTTTCTAGTTTCTACACCCAAACTCTAAGCCCTAAGGATAGCAGATCAGGCTTTTAATAGGTGTTTGAATCATTCAGTCTTAGGTTTTACAGCATTTCTTAAAGTACTTAATTTCTCAAAGGTACTGTTCCATGTGTGTTACTACTGCTGCTCAGTGTAAATGTTTGTGTGGATCCTGGTGTACATGTGAACTTGATAAAATTGTGAACTTAAAAAATCACCCTGATAGATCCCACTGTTAATTACTTCTGTAATTAAGATACAGCTAATAAGAAAAAGTCAGTATTAAAAAGAAGTCTCCATGCAAATTTTTTATATATTGTAGTTCTGCATGTGCCTTAAAAGTAGAGCCTTTCCAAAGAGGAATTTTAAATTGAATACCAGGGCATAGGGTGTGTATGGGTGTGTGTTTCTGTGATGAATCCAAATATGGTCTTCTGGATCTTAGGGTTCTTTAAATTGTAAAAGTTTGTAGACTGACTAATAGACCAAATCATAAGCCAAATCTTTTTAGTGGGGTTTGCATTTTCTTTGCAAAGATATATGTTAGAAATCTCCAGAATCATTGGAACTTAGTTAAGCTTCAACTCTGACCCCATAGAAGTTTAGACCAGGTCAGGGATGGACTACCAGTAGCACTGACACCCCTTAAATTGTAAATAAAGTAGTTGCTCATGATATTTTTATATCTTTTTTTGCCTTGACTAATTTACATGTTCCTTTACTTCCACCTTCTTTTAGAAAGTGTTTGTTCTTGGGGCGCCTGGGTGGCTCAGTCAGTTAAGCATCTGCCTTCAGCTCAGGTCGTGATTCCAGGGTCCTGGGATCAAGCCTGCTTTTCTCGTCTCATTCTGTCTGCTGCTCCCCCTTCTTGTGCTCACTCTCCCTGTCAAATAAATAAATAAAATGGTTATTTAAAGAAAAAAGAATGTTTATTCTTCAGTAAACAAGTAAGTAACTACTAAATGACATGGTTAGATGGAGACATTGGGTTTGCCCCGTGGATGATATATTCAGGGAGTTCTGTGTTAGATATATAGTAGTCTGAGACTATCTCATGCTTCAGGTATTTCTTTTTTTTTTTTTTTTAATTTATTTTTATTTTTTTAATTTATTTTTATTTTTTTAAAATTTATTTATTTTTATTTCTTTTCAGCGTAACAGTATTCATTGTTTTTGCACCACACCCAGTGCTCCATGCAATATGTGCCCTCCCTAAAACCCACCACCAAGCTCCCCTAACCTCCCACCTCCCGCCCCTTCAAAACCCCTCAGGTTGTTTTTCAGAGTCCATAGTCTCTCATGGTTCACCTCCCCCTTCCAATTTCCCTCAACTCCAGGTATTTCTTTTAAAGTACTCTTCTGTAAATGTTTGGCCGATTCTTCTCTGTTCTAGAACCTGCAAACATAGAAATCAGCAATACCATGCTGTGTTAGGGAATGCAGGCTGCTCATCATTTCTGTCATTTGCTTGTACTTAACCTGTCTCATTTTAATTTAGTAACATTTTTCAAATGCCAGGTCTTGCGCTAGGAGCTAAGAATTCAGGCAGAAAAGATTCAGGTCCCTCCTTCAAGGAACAGGCTCACAGATTCCCCACGGTTTGTCTCAACCCTTGACCCCTTTGTCTTGAGTCTTTTCTTTTTGATCCAGTGATTTAAAAATGACTCATTCTCATTTTTCATGTTTGATTTTTTTTAACATTTCTTGTTCCCATTAAGTTTCTCCTTTTCAAATAATTGAGCCAACGTCTCTGTCCCTTTTTGTTATCATATCTGGATCTGCAGCCTTTTAAAGTAACTCATGTTTGGAGAATCCTCCATCCATGACCTCCCTAGTGAGCCACAGTGCCCTTATTCCAGGTGCTGGTGATAAAGCAGTTACACTTTGATCAGTTTGAGGACATTAATATTTGTTTGTTTGTTTGTTTGTTTGTTTGTTTTTTAAGGCCTTTTCCTTGATCCCGTCAGTGTTTACCGTTAGCCCTATGTCACAAGTCACTGGTGCTCAACCTGCTCTATCTGTAACTCAGAGTTACTGAGAATTTTGCATTTTAAATTACTCCTCAGTAGCCATCGTTTGACCTTTTGGACTCCTCTAGATAAATTAGTCCCCCATCTGAGTTTAGTTGGTTGTTTAGAGTTGATTTATGTATGTAACACATGGTCACTAAGTAAATAGTGCTCAATGATTAAAGCTATAACTTTAAGGGACTATTAAGTTGCTCAGACTAAGCTTGTTTTGAAGAAATGGCAATAGAATCCTACAGCTTATTCTAATTTTCTCCATTTTGAAAGGAGAGTGCAGTCTTTCAAAAGGAATTTTACTATCCTGGAATGTAGGGAGGGCACATATCTTTTCACTTTTCTGTGAACATTAACAACATTTATAGTGTACTTCCTGGGTGGAAGGAAAAAAATACCACTTAAATGCAATTTTTATCACATGAATTTCAAATGACAATTTGATGACACTCCTATTTTAGTCCCTATAACACTCTCAATTTCTGTCGCTCCTGCTGGCAGCTTATGAACTGATAGGCTAATGTTAACTTAGAGAAACATTCTGGACATTCTGAGTGCCACTTGGCAGTGCTGTGGAGAGTTGACCCCCCGTGTTTGTCTTCCAGCATCCAGTGCTCGACGAGCCGATTGCCGAAGCAGTCTGTATTATCGCAGACACGGACAAGTGGAGTGTCCAGGTAGCCACAAGTCAGAGGAAGGTGACGGACAGCATGAAACTGGGCCAGGATGTCTTGGTCTCGAGTCAGGTGTCCAGTTTGCTTCACTCCATTTTACAGCTCTACAAGCTTCACCTCCCTGCTGATTTTGTAAGTATCTGTTCTCATATCACCAAAGAAAAATAGTTACAGCACTTCTACTAGTACTTTGATTATAAAATCACAGACCCACATGTTTTGTTTTTAGTATTGGACATTAGCATAACTAAAAATAGAACATGCAACAGAACACCGGCCGATGGGATAGATTTCGGTAACAATAGCTCGTCCACGAAACAACACGCGGTGACATGGAAATCTTTTTGAATAAGGTATATGGTAAAAGAAAAAAGGTTTGGGGGAAGGGATCAGACATAAAAGGAAATTTAAAATCTTCCTTTGGAGAACCTCATTAGTTCTCCTTTATCGGATCGACATAAAGCAAGTGAGTTTCTGAAGGGATTCTAGTTCCTTTTGTTTAGGGACTGTTCCTGTAACATTGTTAAAGATAAAATGGAGTATCATTTGTATAAAGACAGTTTTGAAGTATTATACCCATAGTAGATGGTATCAGTTGTTCCTTTTCAAATCGGGTTTTAAATTGACTTCATCACATCATATTAAACACAGCAAATAGAGCCTGTAAACTCCTAGGAAATGATTAACAGCTCTCCCCCCACCCCTGGCGTTGGAATGAATATATAAAACAGATACTTTTCAATATAATGTGTGTGTGTGTGTGTGTGTGTGTGTGTGTGTAGAGATTGAGAGAAAATATATTTTGAGAGGGAGGGAGAGAGGTCTCAAAAGTGGAAGAGAGGGTCAAGGGCAGATAGCTAGGAGAAGCTAAGTGAGCTGTCCGACCTCGGGGATTTGCACTAGGTAAGAGAGTGCCCACCTTCTCCGCTCATTCCCTCCTGCACTAAGTTGCCCTCGGCAGTACACACCCAGACCAGGGTATCCGTTACCTCCCTTCTGGCCTCCACAACAGATACGGAGCTATTTAATAACAAAGGAGGAAGCAGAATATTAATTACCTAACACTAATTGCAAATGGAGTGGTAATTTTCCTGAGGTAATTTTCCCACATTCCTCAGAAAGTCAAGACTTCTGTGGCCTTCAAGAATGTGCTTTGAAATACTGTGTAGTTGTCATCTAAGTTGTGGAAGTGTGTCACAATAGGGAGAACCCCCTCAGCGCAACTGGGTTGAAGTATAGGCTTTGCCATCGGTGAGTTGTGTGATGGTGGGTGGTCCTGAGCATCTCTGAACCTCAGCTTTCTCACTTGTAAAACGAAGATAGAACCCCTTCGACAAGCATATTGTGAGAATCCTTTGAAAATTAGGTCTGAGATACTGCTTTTTAAAAAACTGGCAAAGCACTCTGCCAATATGAGACACTCTAACAGCCAGTGTACACAGCAGTGGCCCGACGTGGCCTTTAGAGTCCAGTAGTCTAGAGTCAAATCCAAGCTCCACTACTTTCTGTGTGACTTCTCAAAGTCTCAGTTTCTACATCTGTAAAGCTGAGGAGATGATGTAGCTTATCTCAGATGGTTATGAAAATGAAATTAGATGATTCAGGTCAAGCACTTGGAATGCATTCCATGTCATGAGTTCTCAGGAAACAACTACTATTAGAATGATTGCTAATAGTTTCATGAAATAATTTTACTGGCTGTAAAGACTGACAACAGCTTTTCACCAAAATCTTTTATTTATTTGGGGTTTAGACTGAAGCATACTCTTGCAGGACCTCTGTCCCAAGGGGGTAATGGGAGAAGCACGTATGGGTTATGACGACCTTACTTTTGTTCTATATTTGCAGGCACTTTTTCTTCCTAGTAGCAAGCTGCATCGCCCTGATGTAGAGGCTGAACTCTCTTTTTCTGTGAAGAAAGACAGATACATTAGATTTTGTATTTTTTTGCGGTTAAAAATTTGCCAAACTTTCAAATTTTATTCTGTGATACATAAGTCTTATGACATAGCTACATTTGACATCTTAGTTATCCAGGCAGTAAATTGCTAGAGCTAATTCTTTTTACTTCATTTGGACAGAAGTATGTTTGGCCACTTAATGCTGTGAATGACTTATTTTACCTGACAAAACCGAGGTCAAAGAAAATTTCATCTGTGGTTTTAAAATTCTCCTTAAAAAATCACTTGAATGAAACACGACTAAATGACTATTAGAACTTTTAGTATTTTCAAAAGGACAAAGTGACTATTTAAAATTTCAGAAGTTAAAAATTAAAGAAATCCATCTCAGGAATAAAATGCCAGGAAGAGAAGTGCAGAACACAAAGCAGTTCAATTTGATAATCAAACCTTTTATAAAAAAAATTCTGAATGATTTGATTTCAAGTTCCATATAGACCAGTGTTCTCTTTATTTCCACATTTCAACATGCAGTGTCCATGGGGATGATGAAAACACCATAAATTGATCATTTAAAACAAAGGATGCCATGTAATGTGAAAGTTCTTTTTAATATTTTATAACATTCTTATTAAAAACCTTGTATTTACTTCATAAGGAACTGAAACTTAACAGGAGATCCTTTTACCACTTAACTCTGTTTACTTGGAGGAACATTTTCATGAAAATTGGTAAAATCCTCCTTGCTTTGATTATTACTCTTAGTCATTTACCAGTTTTTTCATCCACTCAATGCACCACAATGCATTTAAGATTTTAAGACAATGAAAAACTGAAAAGATTGCCTCTTGAATACTTTTTTCATGTCACTGATCAGCCCAGATGGTCAAGATCAACATTTTCAAATGCATCTGTTAATCTTTTTACCTTGAAAATAATAGGCATAATGGTCTAGAAGAAAATTATGTATGATGGAATTACCCTTGCCAAAGCCATCAGGTGTCTTACTGAAGATGCTTGGATGGCTCTGCCTGCCAAATGCAAAAGCATTTGCCTCTGGTGAAAGACACAGATGGTTGCTATTCTCTAAAAAATGAAGTTGGACATAATTCCAAGGGTAGAGATGTCCTGAGAATAATTGCCTTTTCTTTATTGTTATTAAAGACCTAGTTAAAACATACTCTTGAGAGAAAAAGAAGATTTAAAGTAACCTTGTTCCATTTACTCTACTGTTGAGGATGCATTTTGCCAAAATAATGTGAGCTATAGGAAAACAACAAAGATATTCTTTAAAAAGTTACTTATAGTAGCAAAATCTCAGATTGCCATGTGGATACATAAATAATGGTAATTCACATTCTCAAAAATTATTTCATGATAAAAATTACATTGATAAAGATTTATTAATAACATGGGGAAAGGATTATTACAAGGTTTTTTAAAAGTAGGAAATAAATGCACTTACAGATGCTTTCAGCTATGTTAAAAGTGCTTTTTTTTAAAGATTTTTTTATTATTCATTTGACAGAGAGAGAGAGAAAGGGCACAAGCACGGGGAGCAGCAGACAGAGGAAGAGAGAGAAGCAGGCTCCCTGCTGAGTGGGGAATCTGAAGCCGGGCTAGATCCGGGACCTGAGATGATGACCTGAGCCAAAGGCAGAGGCTTAACCAACTGAGCTACCCAGGCACTGTGTTAAAAATGCTTTTTAAAATATTTTATTTATGTATTTGATGGAGAGAGATCACAAGTAGGCAGAGAGGCAGGCAGAGAGAGAGAGGAGGAAGCAGGCTCCCTGCTGAGCAGAGAGCCCGATGCGGGACTCGATCCCAGGACCCTGGGATCATGACCTGAGCCGAAGGCAGAGGCTTAACCCACTGAGCCACCCAGGTGCCCCTAAAAATGCTTTTTAAAAAAGAACTAGCAGATATGTATGAAAATCTCAATAGTCATTAGAAAAAGTAAGCTGTTGTTTTATAAAAAATCTTTTCTTCTACCTACCAGTGGTTTGATGTGGTTTATAATTTTCAAGTGTACTGGGAAGGAATGCGATTATAGCTGTGTCCTTAGAAATGAATTAAGAGCATTCCAGCTCTTAGAACGTTGGCAGAGACTTGAATCCCAGCCCTCATTGTGAATGTTATTGGCTTCGCAGTGCATCATGCATCTTGAAGATAGACTACAGGAGATGTACCTGAAAAGTAAGATGCTGTCTGAATATCTTCGTGGGCACACACGAGTCCATGTGAAAGAATTAGGTGTCGTACTGGGGTGAGTGCTATGAAGTGCCACTGTTTCCCCCATGACAGGGCTGGCCCTAGCACTGCACCCACTGACTGACCCACTTAGCCTGTCTCACCCAGAACCCATGGGCCTGGTGCCCCCCTGAAATGTGTCGGGTTCATGAGATTTGTGCCTTTGCTGCTTTCCTTCCTCTATCTCTGATACTGGAGTTTCATACCTGCAAACAAATGCAGAGTGCTAAGCTAGTGGTAGTTTATGTTAGTCTCCTCCCTGGATTATTTTATGCTTGAAAGTGAAAAATTTAATCCCTTTCTGCCTGCCCATTTCTAGTCATTTCGGTAAGATGTCAAAGGTGCAACCCGTCAGACATGCAGCAGAGCTTGGGTTTATATATTGCTCCCTGGAGGAGGCAAGAAGGGCCTTCTGGACTCTCAGGGGCCACCTTCATGTCCACAGGGTGACTGTGCTTTCCCCTCCTTCATTAGAAGTCCCTTGGGAAGGGAGACGTGCTGATATGATTGACAGTATAGGTCATCTTCCAGAGGGTCGGGGCTTGGTCATACCTTCTCTCAGAGAAGAAATTCTGACTTATATTACTCTCTGCTTAATGTTTCAATAGAGAACTAACAAAAAGACATTGTGCCCATGGGGAATTGACCTCCTTCCCTGTCATGATGACTCCCCTAATTTGGGGCAAGAAAATACTGTGTATATAGTGTCAACCTTGAAATTCTTTATCAAGCCTGCTAATCAAAATATTATTTCAAGACTCGGGCCTTTGCATTCTTGCCAGACTTTTCATCTTTCACACCCAGGATATGACTTACTGTATTGTTTGGCTCTTGGCATTTCCTGTCATACATTTTTTTTTCCCATACTTTATTCAAAAAAATGTTTTTCCCTTTTGAGGCATTTGCTTTTGCAGTTAACTTGCAACATGTATTTGTTGCTGTTGTTGTTAGTTGTTGCTTACAGATCTACCAGCCTCAGCCTTGAGTCCTGCCTCACCAGGTTTTCCATTGCCCCTGACTGGCAGGTGTCCATCAACACTGTTAGAAGGATCCTAAGGATTTCCTCCTCTCTCGGTCCTCTTGGTACATTATTAGTGAGGGTCACACCCAGCCTCGCTTTTGTCCCTTCCTCTCCTAGTCAGAACCAGCAGCACAAAAGGTACTAAAGAACTTCTTATCTACCCTGAAAGGAGATCTGTAGGCAGCTTTACTGGAGAAAGCATAGAAAGTTCCATGAAGTAATGCCAGCTACCTTTTTAAATTTTATTTTTGATTTTTCATTTTTGGAATTCAAGGGGAAAAAAATAGGACATATTCCACGGACTGAGGCAGTCCTAATTTTTTTCAGGACATTTGGCAGCATTGAGCCAGTGACCACGCTATATCCGCCTCTGCTGTAAGAGAGGCAGCCAAAGCCGCGTCCCTTGGATGCTATGATTCTCTTGACTGAGTCTCCATTAGTGTCACTTTGCTCTCAGAATCTTGTAGCTCAGATGCTTAGTGAGGATCTAAATTGTCTAACCTGTTGAACAAATTCCCAAGTTTATGGGAAAAACTCCCACCTTCCTCATTTTCCTAAGCCTGAATGTAGCCTAGGTGCAGAATTTCAGCACATGTTCCAGAGTGCTGACTGGAAGAATGAGGAGATACTGGAGAAGACATTAGAGTACAATGCAGTGATGTTGTCGAGGAATATAGAAACGTTCTGGGCTTCATCTGGGTGACTCCAGCTGTAGGAAGAGCTCCTTTGTGTACCCCCCCAACACACACACACACACACACACACACACACACCCCACACCTGCATCCTTCTCTGCATCGTCAGGCGGCGGTCACTGGGAGGTTGTGTTAAAAGAACAGTTTTAGCATCTTTCCACCTCTTTGTCATAGTTTTAAGCAAGGATCTGGCAAGCTTGGTACCTAGCAGTAATACTTTCCTGTAAAATCATGCTATTTTAATATTCTTTTCTTTTTTCACTATTCAGGATTGAATCCAATGACCTGCCTCTGTTGACTGCTATTGCCAGTACTCATTCTCCTTACGTCGCGCAAATACTCTTATAAGCTAAAGCTCAGGACAGTTCTTCCTTGGAAGAAAAAAAGAATCAGATTCTCAGCCGAAGGTGAAAGGAGTAAGCTCTCTGTGACGTCAAAAGCATGAGAAGAGCAAACAGAAACAGTCATTCCACCGCTTTGTTTTGTTTTCTTGCTTTCAAGCGGATGCTTCGTTGGACGACTTAAGTTTACTTGACATTATATCATTTGTGTTTTTTGTGAATACTCTTTGGCCTTTTGTTACCCATGAGTCAACAGAGAGAGTGACCTTTTTGGTAGGAGGAAACATAAACACTACAGTAAACACTAAGCTGCTGGTACAGATCACCTTGTGTGTTTGGGCAGAATGACAAGGGAACCAGTGGACATACCATTCCAGTAGGACAACGTTTCAGAGTTGAAGCATGAGCTCTCCAAAGTGGAGAACGCTTCATCTGCTGTCCAAAGAAGACAGAGCAAGGGATTTGATTTCCAGGGCAGAGTTTGCTTCTTACAGAAGGTGAAAGCAAGCAAGCCACATTGTGCCATCTTCCGCTCCGGTGGCTGTAGGCATTACTGCCTGGCAGAAAACAGGAAAGAGGATCGACCGTTGGGCAGAGGGTGTTTTAGGGACCCACTGTTTCCATGTCTTGGAGTTTACCTTGTTGCAGATGCAGCCACAGGTAGGTTAGAGACGGACTGTTGGTGCAATAAACCCAGGAACCAATGTAGCATCTTAATCACATCAAGATGTAGTTCAGAGCAGCAGAGTGCACAGCCTGATACCATATGTTTTATCCTGATACTTTAGAGCTTTCAGCAGCCTTTTTAAGAGAGGCCATTTACCAAAGTTATTTCTATAAGCTCAAGAGTGTTTCTCTTGCTAAATTCTTCCAGCCGAAGCCACTTTCTTCCACAATAGCTAATACAAACGACTGTTTGTACTTTCAGAGGCACAGCAGGCCTGGCAGGAAATGAACCTGCAACAGTTCAGGACGACTAATGAAAGAAATTGGTTTGTACATCTACCAACAATCCATAAATGATCTGTTGTGACATTATCATCTCTGTGCCTTCTAACCCCTAAGTCCTTTGCAAAACACCTCTCTAGAAATTAACTCACCCATGATAAAATCTACCAAAATGAAAGATTGTTTATTGGCATGGCTCACTTTCTCAGAAACCTTAATATAAAAGAAACTTTACTTGGTTTACTGGCCATGAACTCTGGCCATGTGAGACCACGTACTGACATCCAGGGTAAAGGAAAAGACTTTTCAAGACTGGATTGTGAAAAGACAGGTGCTAATCTCACACATCAGAACATGGTTAGCCCCTCACAGATCTTGAGTACAGTTGATTATAACCAGGCTCTGATTTCCTTTCACTGTTGTAGAAATTAATTCCGGTCCTTCTCGTGTACCCTTTTGTACCTAAGATTATGAAGTAACTTCCCTTTTTGGGGTTAGAATGACTTCAGATTTTTTATTTGATAAAATCCTGATTCTAAACACCCAAGTTACATAAATTTGTCTATTCTTTTACAAATGCAAGTTAATTGTTTGAAAGAGTATAGCAGCAGTACCAATGGAGGAAAATAGGTGTAATAATTCTTTAGGAATAGGTCAGAACTGCTGCCTTCCCTTCTCTCTCTCTCTCTCTTTCTCTCTCTCTCTTTTTATGATGTGAACTGTAGGTGGGTGCATTAAGGCTCTTAAGATCTTTGCTTTTTTTTATTTCACATCTTTCTTTTACAGGATTGAAGTTTTCCGTCCTTTTTATGTTTATCTTATTTCCTCTAACATCTGAGTTTGGTGTTTTTAAGTCTGCAGTTCCATGACATCACTGCTTGCTGGTGTGGTACATAAAGAATGAACCTCACCTCTGGCTCGGCTCACTCATCATTTATTTCTCGTTATGTGTGGATAAATTATGATAGCTGATGTTACAGCATTCCCATCTGTACCGGTGTAGACCATTCCCCTCATCTCTCTTTCCCCTTTCCTTGTTTACATGTTTTGAGCACTTTCCCTCACTCACCATTTTCCAGGGATTCATAGAAAATAACTAGAAACAAAACTAGTTTCATTCAAAATGTGTATGTATAGCGGCATGTTAAAAATTAGACCCATGTAGGGGGAAATTGATTCTAATTCTAAACTCCACACATAAAAATTTAGCCCAGTCTTCTCAAAGCTTGAGAAAATTTAATTTGCCTCTTAATCTACTGTTCTAAAACTCTCTCTCGGAAAACATCTATTGGAAAACTACAGGTGGGTCACATGTGGGGGTTGTCTCAGTGACACTCAGGATTCTAGTCAGAACCTAATCCTCACATCTGTTGCCTACAAAAACAGACCAGGAATGTTGCTGCTCTTTTATAATCCTCCTTTAAATAACACTCAAGTTTTGTCTTAAAATTCAACCTCTTCCTGAAAGTGGAAAAGAAAAAGAAAAAAAAAATCTCATGGAATTGCGTTCAAATACACCCACACACACCACCCGGTGGCTTCATTCTGTCGTAGCCCAAGAGGCAAGAAAGGGATCCCGCCCTCTCCCAATGCCCACCTCAAGAAGAAAATTAAAATGAAAAAAAAAAAAACAAAACAAAAAACAAAACAACAACAAAAAAAAAGAGAAAACTACCTCAGTTGACAGGATTCCACCTTTAGGGTTTCTTCAACTTTTAAGTCTTACCTGTTGAGTGTAACTTTTGTAGCATCTTGCTTTTTTAAGCAAGCTAGTGAGGCATGACAGAGCAGAAGTGTGTAAATGTTACTGTGATGGACCTCTTTCTAGCATGTTGCAGTTTTATTTTTAATAGATTGATGAGTGATATGAATGTAAAGATAATTGTGTATGTTTAAACATGACAATGAAAATTTAAAATGTAGCTTCCATACTTGTGCATAATTCCAAAGTATTTTATTTTTATCAGTGTTAAATAGCTTTTTGTACAGGCTTCAATCCATTTTTCTGAAGTGTGCTGTTTTTTAATAAAAGTAACTATAATCTTTTCACATCCCATGGAACTGCCGTTTACACATCACAACTTTTTAAACTTACCATATTTTTCAAAAGTAACTTTTTTGGAGGGAGGAAAGTCCCCGCTTGCTAAGTGATACTAAACTGTTGTTTAGGCTCTTATAATTAGGTCCTGAGATTTTATAAAAAATTTAGTCTGTAGCTTTTTAGGTTATTCATTAGAGTTGGTTGTACATAAAAATAAAGAATATAAAGTGACCCTAAAATTCTTTTAAATGTCTGGATTTTCCCACTAATATATACTTTTGAAAGTATTTTGTTGATGCATACTTTCACCATTAAATTGAAAAATTCTTTAGCTTCTCTTGGTAAATGTGAACCATTTGTTTTTTATTGTGCTGTGGGGGAAGGGATATTTTAATATAATATTTACCTAAATCAAGCAGCCCCCTCTGAGTGTTAATTTTTAAATGTCAAAATTTTGGTGACCATATATTTTCGGAGCAAGATTGCAATATGTTTAAATTTAAGTGGTGTTTAAAAAGAGAAAATTCTGGGATTTGTTATTATTGACGCTCCAGAAGACAAATTGATAGGACTTTATATTTTTGATCAGGTAAATAGATACCAATGTCAATGTGTAAAAATTTTTTCTTAAAATTTGTTCTTGTATTATTTTGATCCATTTTTCTGTGGCATTTGGTGCAATAAACCTTTTGAGTTTATCTTGAAGATCTCGGTACTGCATGTGACTTGTTTCATTTAATCTTAGCTCTTAAAAACTTAGAGGTCTCATTTCCATTAATTCATGCTGAAATGAGTAGTTATATATGTCAGTGATTTTCAGCAGGGTTGTTTTGGAAGTGTAAGGACATTTTTGGTTAGCATAATGGTGGGTGAGAGTCACTAGCACATAGAGGATGGGGGCTGAGGATGGTAAGAGAAATGTCTTGGAATGTATGGGACACCCCCATAGAGTGAGGAATTGTCCCCCCTCCTGCATGACTTTTAAATGTTCTGCTGGGCATTCATGTGGGTGAAAAAGCTGTATATAATTATCTAAGCTAAGAATTTAATTCTGCTTTACATAAAGGCCCAATGTGTTTTTCACATGATTTTGATATATGCTGAATTTTCCAGGAATGCCGTTGTATAAATTGAGGGAAGATTTTACTTCGTAAGATTCAGGGTTTTTACAAAAATTAACATAAACTTGGAAAACGGCATTAACAACAGTTACTGTATTAATGAATTTGAGTCATTTGCATATCCGTCTTTACTTGTAATTGTGGAGACTACATCTAGATGCAAGCCTCTGCATGCTTCATTATATTTTCTAAGTTAGTGTTTCAATGTCTCCTTATTAAAATATATTTTAATGTTACTTTTTAAATAGTACATCTAGGGCATTATGTTGGTTTATTATAAATTATGTGTGTAAAGAGGTTATATTACTTATGAATTTTAGGAAAGTAAAGGACATTATATAATATCTGCTATGTAAAGGATGAGATCATCCATATATATAGTCTCAGGAAAAAAAATGCTTTTAAGTAGAACTTTTGAAACATATATAATGCCATACTGAATTATGTCATCTCAAAGACTATAGGGAGAAGTAATCTTCAGTATTTCCAACTCCTTTTGGATTAAATGAAAATTTCAAAAATGTTTTCCATATTCCCTCAAGCAACTTTAAAAGTATTGCATTGATAAAGAACTTAAACACACACACACACACCACATTGCTTTTTGATTCTGTGGTGCAGGGACAGTTTTGTCAGGAGCTTTATACATGATGATTAAACTCACACCTGAATGAGATAGGTACCGTGATAGTTCAGTTTGCATGTCAACTTGGTCAGGTCATAGTACCCAGATATTCAGATCGAACATGAACGTGGAAGTTGCTGTGAGGATATTTTTTAGATGTGATTAATATATTTTTTAATTTTTTAAGCTTGATTGATACATCACCTCCTTTAATCCTTATCCATTCCCTTAGCATTCACCAAATATTTAGATGCTAGGTACTGGTTGAAATGCACAGGACAGAGGGGAAAAAAAGCAGTCCAAGTGGGGTCTGCCTGGTAGCTGAGGGGGTGGGGGAGGTGCAGGGTTACAGACTAAGCACCTATAATAACATCAGTGCCTGTGGCAGCTGCGGAGCAACTCAAAACCAGGTTGGAAGACAGAGGGGCACCTCCAGTGGGGGTGAGAAAGGAGGTTGCTCAAAATGGGCCCCATGTTAGGTTTTTGTTGTTGTTGTTTGTTTTTCTAAAGATTTTGTTTGACAGAGAAAAAGAGCACAGGCAGGGGGAGTAGCAGAGGGACAGGAAGAAGCAGACTCCCAGCTGAGCAGGGAGCCCAACAAGGGGTTCAATTTCAGGACCAACCGGGAGATCATGACCTGAACTGAAGGCAGACACTTAACCTACTGAGTCCCCAGGCATTCCCCATCCCCACCCCTGGCCATGATAGGTTTTCAGCGAGGAGATGAAGGTTCAGGGAAGTGATTGACAAAAACGCTGTTTCTCCGGAGGGTTTTGCTACTTGAGGACCGACTCCTGCCGGCATTGATAGCCACAGAGGGCTTCAGAGCTAACCCATCAGGAAAGTAACCTTAGAGTCCTGCAAACTCTGCTCCCCCCAAGAACAAGTGAAAGAGCCATCATCCCCTACCCCACAGGAGGGAGGGAAAACCGAGGCCCGGGAGAGTCACATAGCCAAGAGCCACAGCAGGGTCAGGCCGGGACCATATATTATCTATCCGCCTTCAGCAAAACCATACAGGCCTCTCCTGCAGACCCCTGTGTCCGACCACCAACCCTTCTCCCCTCCAAGGTCTACGTCCTGTTCTTAAGGCTTCACTCTGGTAGGCTCCATCAGTTAGCAAGGCTTGTGCGCCAGGCACAGGCGGTGTCTTTGGACAGGGTGAAGGTCGCAGGTCGGCTGCCTTGGTTCAAATCCCAACTCGGCTGCCCACTAGCTGTGGGCCACACTGGAAGAATTTCTCAGCCTCTGGTCTCGGTTATCACAGCTGTGAAGTCAGGGTGATAAGAGCTTTCAGCTGCTCTAGGGTCCTGAGGATCCAAACGGATACCGAAGCCTGCATCGCGGTGCCTCTGGCTCCCGGCTGTGCGAGCAGGGTTCTCTCCCAGCAGGGGGCACAGACCTGAGGAATCCAGCAGGCTGAGGGCCCGCGCGGTGCACAGTCCTCAGGGCTAACCTCAGGCCTGGCGCAGAACCAACCGAGAAAAGAAATAGACGCCAGGGCGGCGGGGAGGGGCTCAGTGACGCAAGGCGGGAGGGCAGGTGGACCGCGTAGAGACCCACGCACAGTCAGGCGTTCCCGCCCCCACCCTAGTTCGCTCCCGGCCCCAGGTCGCGCTCTGCCTGGTGGCCTGCGAGGAATGCTCCGGTCGCCGGTCGCCGATGCGCAGCTCTGGACCCAAGGCTTTCTTGGAACCTGAGGACTGCTCTCATCCTGCAGCTCCCTATGGCAGACTGCGTCCCGCCCCACAACCCCAGCCCTCCTGCCTTGGGCCGGGAAGCTGGGGGGCGGGAGGGGGGGCGGTTGTCCGCCTCCAGAGCCTCCCGCCCTCGGCCCCTGTGAATCCGGGGTATTCACATTTAACTGAGTAGATTTGGAGTAAAGCAGATGACCCACCATTATGTGGGTCGGCCTCACCCAGACACTTGAAGGATTTAAGAGGTTGATGTGGCTAATGAAGAGGGAATTCTGCCTCTGGACTGCCTTTGGACTTGAGCTGCAACATCACTCTCCAGCCTGTTGGCCTACCCTGCAGATTTTGCATCTGCGAGACTCCAAAATCGTGAGTCCTTAAAATCAATCAGTCTGTCTGTGTGTCCATCTCTTTGGTTCTGTTTCTTGGGAGAACCTTGACTGATACAGGTACTTCAGCTGTCAGTCAGATGATGTATAGGATGTCCCCCCAAAAGGAGTTGGGTAGTCAGAATATTGTCATACCAGACTATAAGTAGTAGGCCTTGAAGCAGAGGTCTCTAACACGGCACAGATTTCTGTCTGACTGGCTGACAGGCAAGTCACAGTAGTCTCTGGATATGTGGGGCAAAGGAGATGTGGGAGAACAGGAAAAGCATGAGTGAGAAATAACCCTCTGGGATGGCAAGAAAGGAGATGACACTCATTCAGAGTGGGAGAAAAATGCCCCCTTCCTGTAAAAGATCAGTCCCTGCCATTGTATGTTAATTCCTAGAGCTGTACGTCTCCCTCTTCTTTCTGGGGACCTCAAGACATCAGTTATTGTTCCTTTTTCTCATTTGTAAATGCTCAATCTACAGACTTTTTCTAAGTATAGACAGAAATTGTTTCTCCCATGTTTTGCCCTGTGTCTCCCTGCCTCATCTTGATCCCAAATCTCTCTTCCTTTCGACAACTGTGTTTTCTGGAGAGGTTATTGGGCCCTCACTTCTTTGCTTCCTACTCATTCTCTACTTGTTGCCCCCTGCCAATCCCCTTCCCCACCGCCCCCCATGGCTCACAAACTCTGCAGTGCAGTTTGGCCTCCACTTCTGTTCCAATAGAAAGAGCGGTCATGGAGTCTACTTTCTCTGCATCTCAAATGCGTCATCTTTTCTCCTTTCTCTTGCCTTCATTTAATTCCTCATTTCTCAACTGAGTCACCAAAATGCCTCAAAACTCGTCTCCCTGTCATATCAAACAGGTCTAATCAATCTTCCAGGCTGATGTCTGAACCCCTCCAGAATGAAAAGCTTAACACTATAAACTTCTGTTTGAAAGTCAGCCCTGTAAAATCCAAGTTCCTTGGCACTGGACACTCAGATGCCCCAGCTGGTTCCTCTTTCCCAGCCCCCTCACCAGATACTGCTCTTTGCATGCGATTATTCAGCTGGATTAAACCAAAGTCACTACATTAATGTTACCTTTGCCCAGCTGTCTGTCCTTCCTTGTCTCCCTCTCCCCTTTGGTCCAAGCTCCTCCTGTTGGTAGCTCAAACTGCAATTCAGTATCAAATTCTCAAGCACCTTGCCACTCAAGGTCCTGGACTAACAACAGCTGCTTTTCCTGGGAGTTCCATGGAAATGCAGATTCCCAACCCAACTGATTCAGGATCTGTGCCTTCATTTGACTCCTAAGTGATTGATATGCATTTTAAAATTTGAGAATTATTGTCTTTGGATTCCATGTGAGTGAATGGATGAGAGAAAGGAAGTACCCATCACTGAGATTGTGTCCACGTATTGGAATGACAAGCAGGCAGTGAGAATATCTGCAAGCCAAGAAATGAGATAGGAATGGATGGTGTTAAAAGTGTATAACAGGGCGCCTGGGTGGCTCAGTGGGTTAAGCTGCTGCCTTCGGCTCAGGTCATGATCTCAGGATCCTGGGATCGAGTCCCACATCGGGCTCTCTGCTCAGCAGGGAGCCTGCTTCCCCCCCTCTCTCTCTGCCTGCCTCTCTGCCTACTTGTGATCTCTCTCTCTCTCTGTCAAATAAATAAATAAATAAAATCTTTTAAAAAAAAGTGTATAACATACATTTGACAACACATAAGTAGCTATTATTTATGTGAGGAAAAAATTGAACAAAAGTCAAGAAGGGAAAATAACATATACTATCAGATAGAACTTAAAATTAAAAAAATTAAAAACTGAGGAAATAAAGTAGAAGAAGCAGTTTAGAAATGTGCCCAATTTTGAGAGCATTTTGTTTTGGATAAATGAATACATGAATGATATATACTGTTAAATATCATAAATTCCACTTTTAGAAACATTGTAATTAAGCTCCAAACTTAGAGTTATAAGTAAAGGTCCAAACTCAAGAATATGAATATGAAATATCCCCATTTTCAACCATCTATTTTCATGAGAAGAAGGATTTCCCTCAAGCCCCCAGTACCATTGACAGTTATTTAATCTATCCTATTGAGGCTGCTGTCCATGTGTGACTTGGATTCCTTCAGCTTAAGAACGGAAAATGTGCACTCGTTGGGGGCCAGTGTAAAGCAGTATGTTGGAGGCTTTACACACACTGTATTCGTAACTTGCTTTGGCACACATAAGAACACTTGCTTCACGTTATTTTTCCTGAAGAAGACTTCCATTACAGAGGGGCAGGCTTGAGTACATATTGAAGTATCATTCACAAAAATCCTGTGGGCTGGTCCAAGAAATGGACTTAGGGAACAAGTTTCTAACATGTATCTAGAAATTTAGAAGAAAGCCTAGTTTATAAAAAGAGAGATTATTTGGGGTAATATAGTATTTTGTTGATCTCTGGAAGGGAAAAGATGTGACCAGGTGCTCAATTAAGCTTCCCAACGAGTTAAACTGACATCAGGTGCCTCTTTGATGTGATGCATTGAGAATGACATAATGTGACTTAGCTGAGATTCCCGCCAAAAACATATAACCTGAATCTACTTGGGAGAAAAACATCAGATAAACCCAAATTAAGAGATTCTACAGAACTGGTCTGTACTGTTTAAAGATGTCCGTGTTATAAAAGACCAAGACTGAGGAACTGTTCTAAATTGAAGGAGACTGAAGAGACATGAGGACTTAATGTATAAAATCTAGATTGGCTCCTGGATGAGAAGAAAATACAAAGGACATTATTGGGTCAATTACTAAAATTTGATTATGAGCTATAGAAAGTAATATTGTATCAATGTTAAACTCTGTGGATCTTATCATTGTACTGCAGTTATATGAGAGAACATCTTTGTTTTTAGGAATACAGTCTGAAATGTTTAGGGTTAGAGAAGAATCATGTCTGCAACTTACCCTCAAATGATTTGGAAAAACAAGTATGTGCGTGTGTTTATGTGTATATATGCACACATAAACATTTAGAAAGAAAGCATTAAAGCAAATAAACAATGGACTCTTCAAAGTTCACTTTATACTGTTCTTGCAACTCTTCTATAAATTTGAAATCATTCCGAAATGAAAGTCTTGTTACAGATTTTTTTTAATGCACAAAAATATCTCAATTAGATTTAGTGAATGATAGGAGGCATTTGGGATTTTTCAATCTAAGATAGCTTTACACAAAATTAGTTCAGTGATGGAAAGTAACTAGCCCAAGCCTCCTACACACCCATTGCAATAAATCATTTCATTTGGACCTGGCCCAAAAATCAGACCACAGAGGAATGTTAGCAGCTGAACTGCTCCCCCCCCCTTTTTTTTTTAAATACAAAGTGTCCCTGGGGTCAGGACCTACCAAGGAGGACTTCCATGGCTCCCTCACAGAATGTTTCAAATAGATATAATTAATTGCTTATGAATCAGATCTCTAGTGACAGAGGGCAAGCAGTATTCTAGGGAGTTGGCAAGATTCTTGGATGGAGCAAGGAGACTCTCTCATGTAGGAAATAAGAAGCTCTGAATTATTCCAAGCTTTCCCTTTCTATCATGAAACTTAGTAATACTCCATATAGAATGACTACAAAGTGCATTTTGCTGTGGGGTTATGTTAAAGGACCCTAGGAAATAGTTACTGATTCACATATATTTATTCATTCTTTACTTGACTCTCATGATCACTTTATCAGATATTTAGTACAAATATTAGCTCCCCATTTTACTTATAAAAAACCTATAAAGGGGGCATCTGTGTGGCTCATTGGGTTAAGCATCTTGCCTTAGGCTCAGGTTGAGATCCCAGGGTCCTGGAATCAAGCCCAAAGCCCCGCACCCGGCTTCCTGCTGAGCCGAGAGTCTGCTTCTGCCCTTCCCTCCCCACTCGTGATTTCTTCCTCTCTCAAATAAATTATCTTCAAAAAAAAAAAACCCTCATTAAAAGTATGGAGTGGAAAATCAAATGCACTTTTAAAAAAAATTAAAAAGCCACACAGGGAAATTATGCAATCTGCTCAAGATTTCATAGATAGCAGTGGGAAACACTTGAACAAGTACACTCTTACTCTGCTAACCAGTCTGCAAGAGTTTTGACATGGCTATAGATTTACCTCCGTTTCATACACTGAGATCTTTCTCAGCTTTTGCAAATCAAGGAGATGGCCATTCTCTTCAGGTTCACTCATATGACAAAGAAGTAGTTGTAAGGACTGAACTCTACAACCTCTTGTTTTTTTCAGCTATGAAGTGGGAATAATACATACCCACCTACCCAAAGTATGGACATATCCACATTACTGTGGAAATCCAATATTAATTCCAAAATGTTTTGGTAGGTTACAAGGAGCTATAAAACTGGTTATTAGTAGTAGTACTACTAAATAACATTCTCTAATTCATCTTAAAATAATTCGATGTTTTCTGTGATGATTCAGAAAAGCAAGTTATGGTACCTCCTCCTTTCTTGGCACCTTGGGTAATTTAGGTGATCTGGAAGCTCTTGGCAACGCTGTTGTGCTCTGCCTGACAAGGACAGATCTTCTTGAATTTCTCTCATTGATGTTCTCATAATCCCCCATATGCCAGGCGACAGAACCACGACTGTATTTTCCTTGCATATCCATAATAGCAGGTTTTGGTTGCCTGAAATTGGAACAAATTGGTCGGTTCTCAAATTCGAAAGATCTAGAAACAAGTCCATTAGTTTTCAGATAGTTGAGATTTGTCTGTTTCCCTCGTGATTCCAGGTGATTTTTAGCTGTGTGGCTCGAGAAAGTTAGGGACCTGAGCCATCAGCCAGTATTCTAACTCTGCCTCCTCCAACAGATGTGCAGCTGTGGAGGCTCAGGAAACTACCTCCCAGGATAGATACTAATCTAGGAACCCTGTTGATGAATTCACCCCTGTATCATAACTGATCCTCCTTCATTCTCTTTCCCATTGAGATCCTTATCTAGGTTCCAACATCCCTAAATTAGAATACTAAGTCCTGCCTTCCCATTATAAAGGGCCAGCCCTGGGGGAAAAGCGAAAAGGATCAAAGGCGAGAGGATTTTCCATCTCCTCTGGAAGTCTGTTGTTCTGAAGAAGCTCTTAGAGCTTCTTACTGTACCACCCTCTTTCCTGAGTGCTCAGAGCCTCTTGGTCACTGCAAATTTCCCTTCCTAGCATCTGAGCTTTATGGGTTCCCAAGTTCTTTGGACCAAGTTCTTTGGCAAGTTTGCTTTACCCTTTGCTCATTTGAGAAGGTAGGTGCCCTTCCTGTATGCCCGGCACGCGACTAGGTGGTGGGGAGCACTAATGGGCAGACAGCAAACAGATAAGTAAATATTTGGGAAGTATGAAGAAAACTAAAACCAGATAAGGAACAGAAAATGCCAGGCATGCTGTTTTTGTGGGGGTGGGCTGAGGAGTAGGAGGTATCCCTAGAGCAGGGAGCTAGATGAAGGGTGGGGGTCAGCCGTGCTCACAGTGCCCTGGGGGTCGGACACTCCCTCCCACTCCTAGAACCACAGATCCCTGCACTGGGCAGGGGCTGACCCAGTCGTTCTCCAGCAACCCTCCCCTGACACTCCATAGCCTTCAGAATGAAGTCCAAATTCCTCAGCACAGCATACAAGGGTGTGTGCTGCTGCTGTTTATTTTTCATCTGTTTTCTTTTTTTAAATGGTTTGCCCACATGGGCCTCCCTCCTCCCAGACACCCACACAGCACTCCATTGTGCGCTCACCCGTCCCTCTGGGAGCTCTGAGGAAGTCAGGCTTTCAGACCTTCAGCCTTCTGCTGCAGCTTCCTTTTGCTTGTAATTCCCTCCCACTTCTCCCTCCTCTCCTGACAAACTGCAGCCAAGGCTTTAAATCTCACCTTTTCTGGAAAGACTCCTTCCTTATGCCTGTCAGGTAGCATTTTTTCTCCTCTGATAGCACATTGCATTTGACTTCTTTTATACAAACTATCAGCGTCTGCTTCAATGTCTAGTGCAGCAGTCTCTCTCCCTCTGAACTCAGCGCTCCTTAAAGAGCCCAGAATGTCTCTTTCATCACAGGACCCCTAGTGCTCATTACCTCGCCTGACTCACCTGGACACTCAGCTAGTCTGTGATGGGCGCAGTAATGAGGAAGGGAGGGAGGAGATCAAAGCTGAGGTATGCTGAAGGTTCCTTCCCTCTTACTCTTTTCCACTTGCCTGCTTCTGCAGCCTCTCTCTCTCTTTTTTAAAGGATTATTTTTGTTTATTTGAAATAGAGCGTGCAAGAGAACAAGAGAGAGAACCAGGAGCAGGGAGCAGAGGGAGAGGGATAAGCAGACTTCACAGAGCAGGGAGTCCAACCTGGGACTGAATCCCAGGACTCCAGGCCGGATCACCAGCTGAGCCTAAGGCAGACGCTTAACGCATAAACTGTGCGGCCCCGGCATCCCTCCTGCAGCCTCTTTTTCCCTCCCACCACCAGCAGGTGTGGAGTTGCTGATCACAGTCTGGTTTGTCTGATGCTTTTATTTACAAACACATATTAACAGCTGGGAATAATTCCAAGAAAGTTTAAAGGACAAGAGAGCTAGTGAGTAAAATGTATGGGGCAAGTATTGTTTATAGTTTATAATAATAGCTTGATTAATGATTCATAAGAGAATCATTTCATGCAAATGTGCCGTATTTTCTATAAAAATAATGTATTACAACTGAAGGTAGTATTACACTGTATATTGTTAACCAACTGGAATTTAAATAAAAGCTTGAAAAAAATTAACAAAAATAATGTATCACAGAAATAATTACACTGAATAGAAAAGGAAAATCCTTGTATGCAGTTTTTTATAATCTTCTATTTTAATTTCAGAATATCCTATGTCCCTGAATCTTGAATCCCCAGGAACAATGGAAAGCTAAAAATTAGTTGTGTTTCAATGAGTTTAAAAGTCTTATAAAAATAATAAACACGGGAACTGTGGAGATTTACACACACTATATTGAACTTACAACTGAGCCACAAAAGGTGAAAGAGGTAAATCCAGGAGCAGAAGGTTTAGCTCCAGAATGGTTTGGGGCATAAATGCTAGGCCATCAGCAATGATTTGATGTTATACAAGCCCACAGCAGCAAACACACACACCAAAATAGATAACAAAGATTGTTAGTGTAACAATCTTACTATTCTTATGTTAAGTAGGCCCCTCAGGGTCAGATTCTTTTCTTTTTGAAACAATTTCAAGCTTATAGAAAAGTAGAAGCACATTACAAAAGCTTTTTTTCTTGAACAGTTTGAAAGTATGACGTGATATCCATCACCCAAATACTTGAGTGTGTTAATTCCTACTGATAAGGACATTCTACATAACCTCAACATAACTAACACAATCGGAGAAAATCAACACAAGCAATAAAAGCAAAAACAAGTAAGTGGGACTACACCAAACTAATAAGCTTCTGCACAACAGAATCATCAACAAATCATCAACAAAGTGAAAAGACAACCTACAGAATGGGAAAATTTATTTGCAAACCATATATCTGCTAAGGTGTTAATATCCCAAATATATATCCAACATAATTCATACAACTCAATAGCAAACAAGAAATAATAGTCCAATTTAAAAATGTGCAAAGGACCTAATAAACGTCTTCCCAAAGATAGACAAATGGCCAAGAGGCACATGAGAAGCTTGCTCAACATTAGTAATCATTAGGGAAATGCAAATTAAAGCCACAATGAGATATCACCTCATGCCTGTTAGAATGGCCATCATCAAAAAGACAAAGATGATAAACGTTGGTGTGAATGTGGAGAAATGGGAACCCTTGTGCACTGTTGGTGAGAATGCAAATTGGGACAGCCACTATGGAAAGAGTATGGAAGTTCATAAAAAAATTAAAAATAGAACCACCATATGGTCTAGCAATTCCACTTCTGGGAATATATCCAAAGGCAACAAAAACACTAGCTCAGGAAGGTATCTGCTCTCCCAGTTTCACAGCAGCATTATTTGCAGTAGGCAAGACATGGAAACAACGTCCCTCGATGGATGGAGGAATAAAGAAGATGTGGTGTATATATATATACATACACACACACACACACACACACAATGGAATATTCTTCAGCCATAAAAAATGAGGAAATCCTACCATCTGTGACAACATGGAGGGGCCTTGAAGACATTACACTAGGTGAAATAAGTCAGACAAAGAAAGACAAATAATGTTTGCTCTCACTTATATGTGGAATCTAAAAACAAAGACTACCAAACTCATAGAAAAACAAGAAATCAGACTTCTAAGCAGAGGTGGGAGCTGAGGGGAGGGGAAGTTGGAGGAATGCAGACAAAAGGTAGAAGCTTCCAGGCACAAGCTACAGAAGCACTAGGTATGTCATGGGCAGCATGATGATTAAAGCTGACACAGCTGTGTGATGTATAGGAAAGTTGTTGAGAGTAAATCCCAAGTGTTCTCTTCACAAAGGATTTGTTTTTCTTTCTTTTTTTTTTGTATCCACATGAGTTGATGGATTTTAACTAAATCTACTTGGTAATCATTTCATAATATATGTAAATTGAACTGTCATGCCCTACATCTTGAACTTATGCAAGGAGGTATGTCAGTAGTCATTCCCCAATAAAACTTCAGGGAAAAGCAGAGGAAATCAGAAAATTAACATGTTTATATTGCTCTTACCTAATCCTCTCAGACACCATTCCAGTTTCCCAATAATGTCTGTTTTGCAAAAGGATCAATTTAAGAACCACACATCGCATTTGGTTTTCTCATCTTTCTGGTCTCCTTAAATCTGAAATCTTTTCCCAATCTTCCTGTGACTTTCACAGAGGTTTGGTACTTTGGGAGAACACAGGCCAGTTATTTTGTAGATGTCCCTCGGTTTGGGTTTATTTTATGTTTTCTCTTGATTAGATTCAGGCCGTGCATCCTCAGGCGGGAATAACGCGGGACAGCGATGGTGTGATTTGTCCCATTACTGGTGAGGTTCACTAAGGTCACTTGATGGATGTTGTATCTGCCAGACTTCTCCTTTGTAAAATTACTTTTCCCATTCGTTATTGGTATTTTACATTCAGAAATACTTCGGTATTTTGGTATTTAAAAATACTTCGAATTTATGTAAAAACTTCATCCCATGTTAAATATTCAATTAATTAATTAACATCAGTATGGACTCGGGATTTCTCCTGTTTTGTGCAGTGGGCTATGATCTATTCATAACATTTTGATGCTCAGATTGTCCCAGAATCAGCTAGAGGGAAGCTCTTTTAATCTCACTTCTGTGTCCTTTTGATTGCCCCCATCATTCTTTGGGCATTTCCTTACTTTTTAAAACGAAAAGATGTTCCAGGTTCATCTTTCCTTTCTCCAGCCCTGGAATAATCCATTTCTTGAAGGAACTCTGGTTCCTTTTAATGGAAAATGGTATTTACAAACCAAGATCCAGGTGCTGATATTCCTCTTAGTGTTGGGGTGTCACTGTCACACAACCTTCTCAGATAACATTACCCAGGATTCATAGGGTGTTGGTTCTACTTTTTTCCCTTTCCATATTTGTAGCTCTCTTCTCCTACAGTGAGAAACCGGATTCCCATTCTCTTTATGCATTTACTTATTTGACTGGTTTTCCTGTCGATAACCAATGTCTCACTGCTACCACCACCCCTCTCTCCACTTTGTGCATGTTCTTCTCACCCCATTTGGGACCCAACACCCCAGCCCCGGATGCCCTCTTGCAGTCTTTCTCACCCTACTCTGAACTACCACAGTTTGTCTCATCATTCTTTGTTAAAAAATTAACAGTTCAAATAATATAATGTGTCAATTCTGGAAATGAGATTTCTTTCCCCTCCCTAGAGCTTGATGTTGTTGCTATTTGTTGTTTTTGGTGGTTGTTTAATGACTTTCTTGGATTAATTGTCTAAATTTTGTCATGTGTGCCTCCTGAATTTTCTGCTTGGTTAGCTTAGTGGTCAGCTAATGATTGGGTAGAAATTTCCTTAAATGTCTCAAATCAATATGTCTTCTGGCCTTTGTATGTGTTGAGGCATACCTTCAATGCTCTGGCAGGCAGCTTACAACTCCACCTTAGCCTTCATTTCCTACTTGCATAGAGTTTCAAGATTAGCCAAAGGCGAGAGATTAGGACCTTCTCAGGTTTTTCCTGAGCATGTGCACAGCATTGCACACGTTCATAGCCTTCTATATTTCCAAGAATATGTTGGAGCCTTTCAAAATCCCCTATGGATGTCTCATTTCCCAATTTTTCATTTTAAGATTTTTAATCCACTCCTTCTTTGCCCAACTGGTGTTGTCCCCTTAGGCAGCTGTGGTATTAAACAGTTACTGCTGATGATTTTAACTGTTGATTTTGCTGATGATTTTGAATCCACATAAGATAGAGCTGTTCACACAGACTCGGGTCAAATAATGACAAGCCCTAAGAATGGGCTTTTTCCAGGCATTTGCAAGATGGATCAATGCAAGATGGATCAATGTGACATTTCTCTGAGTATAATACTTTTTTTTTTTTTTTTAAAGATTTTATTTATTTATTTGAGAGAGAGGCAGTGAGAGAGCATGAGCGAGGAGGTGGTCAGAGGGAGAAGCAGACTCCCCGTGGAGCTGGGAGCCTGATGCGGGACTCGATCCTGGGTCTCCGGGATCATGACCTGAGCCGAAGGCAGTCGTCCAACCAACTGAGCCACCCAGGCGTCCCATGAGTATGATACTTTTCAAGGAGCTTCAAACCCATGGTTCTCCTGCAGTGACTAATAGGCTGCTTGTTTTCACAGCCACTATGGTTGTGAGACTATTGGTTTTTTCAAGGCACCATGGAGCTGGCAAGGAAGGATGGGAATGGAGCAATTTATTTTTTGTATTTTTTATTAAGTTTTTAATGTAAGTCAAGTATAATTAACATACAGTGTTCTCTTAGTTTCAGGGGTACAATATAGTGATTAAACGATTATATACATTACTCAGTGTGGTCACAAGTGCACTCTTTAATCCCCATCACCTATTTCTCCCATCCCCCCACCCACTTCCCCTCTGGTGACCTTCAGTTTGTTCTCTGTAATTAAGAGTCTGTTTCTTGGTTTGTCTCTGGGGAATAGAGCAATTTAAATTTAAAATGCCCAAAGATCATTGTTCTTTCTGAGATTCAGTGATTTTTCTTTCTTTTTTTTTTCAGTGCTTTTTCCTAAATAAATACTTCATGGATTATTGGAAACATTTGTTTATTAACTTCCAGTGCTTTGGAAAAAAAAAAGTAATTTTGACAATTTTTGCCATTGCTCTTATTTCTTCTTGGAAGAACAGATTTTTGGAGGTACTTACTGCACCATTCCCAAAGTGCTTCCTAAACTAAATCATTTTAAAGTATAATGGAGACTCACTATTTAAGGAGGAATTGCCTGTGTCTTCTGTTTCCATTTCTTCATTTACACCTCCTCCATACACTGCATTCTGTTTTGTGTTGCCATTACTTCACTGTGATGATTCTTACTTCAGCCAACAGCAACCTCCTTTCCATCTGCCAGATCAAATCATCTCTTTTCATACTTTCTAGTATATCTTCCCAGAAGCTTTTGAAATTGTTGAATTATCCTCTTCCCACTTTTCCACTTGGGCTTCTAGAGCTCTTCTCTTTATGTCTCTCCTCCTCTTATATTACCTCATCTACATTTCCTTTAGAAGAATCTCTTATTCTTTTTGCTCCTTTATCATTGGTATTCTCCCAGAATTCCATCCTTGAGTCTCATCTCTTGGTGTACTACCACCCATCTCCAAACCAGGAAATGGCATTTATATCCAGTGACCCAACCAACATCAATACACTCATGTTTGAAATTTCTGCTTTCACCTCTATAACTTAAACAGAAATTCCAAGTTCCTTTCTGATCATAGCACCAGGATATCTCATAGCTAGTAATAATTTCTTGCATTCATTAAGATATATAAGCTTCCAGACACTATGCTAGTTCCTTAATATGTATTACTGCTAATCTTCATAATAATCCCATATGGTAGATATCATTTTCTGCTTTTTTACATCTGAGGTTAGATTAAGTAATTTATCCAGGATCAAACAGTTAAAAAACTGTAGAGCTGGGACTTGAACTCAAGAGTTGTTGGATTCTAAACTTATGTGATCTCATCTGTAAAATGGGGGTATTATTAAAATACTACCCTTTATGAGAGTTAAATGAGTTAATGCTTATAAAGCACTTAAAATAGTATCTGGCCCATGGTAAAAATTCAATAAAGTGTTGGTCATTTATTGTTTCTCACTTTATCTCCCCATGTCCCTATTTCCTATCTCCCTCAAATACCCTCTCCTTCCTGTATTTCTGTTTATGACTTAACCAAATACCCAGCCACCCAGAAGAGACCATCAGAATTGCGTTTGGTTTTTCCATCTCCTCCATTCCTCCACATTTAATTGGTTGCCAAGTGTCACTGAGTCTTTCTCTAAATCATCTCCTTGTCCCCACCTCTATAATTCTGGCCCCCTTCATTGTGATGATGACAGTATCACTTAACTTGTTTTCCATCCCTCGGGCTCCCCTTTCTCTGCTCATCCATTCAGCAGTTTTCTACACCCCTTATGTGCCAGGTATCCTTTCTAACACACAGATTTGATTATATCACTTCCTTACTTAAAAACATAAAAACAACAGTTGTTGCCTACAGAATTAAGCACAAAAATCTTTAGCATGGAATTTGCAATAGTACACAATCTGGACCCTGTGCTGCAATTCCAGTATTGCCTCCCACCACACCCCTAAACCAGTATCCTGTTTGAGCTATACCAGACTCCTAGTCATTTCCTCAGCACATCGTAAGGGTTCACTCCTCCATGCCTTTGCTTATACGATTCCTTCTGGCTGGGTGTTCCTTTCCCAGCTCTAGTTCTACACCGTCCTTTTCATTTCCCAAGCAGCCTTCATAATGTAGCTCGTGTTACCTCTCCTACAAAGCTTTCCTGAATAGCAGCCTGACCTTCCACAGTGGGCTGCAGTCATGCCCTCCTTTGTTCCCCGTACTACTGTTACTGCGTTGTTCATACCGATTATACTTGGTGTCGTTGTGGTGACTCTCAGTAAATCTGTAAGTAAAGGGAAGAACTGTTTCCTACTTTTTTGTGTTTTCAATGTCTAGCAGAGTTCCTGACACAGAACATGTTTTCAGTCAGATTTGGTTGCTTCTCTAAAGACAGTTTAAAAAAATGCTTTGTCATCATCTCCAGCGAGAGGGTCTGTGATGGAACATGATAGAAGGTTTGGTGTGAGGTGGAATTGATTTAAATTCATACTCTCCCTGTTGCTGTTTGAATTTTTTAAACCGCAAGCGTGTTTTATTTTTATAATAAAACATGTCTGAGTTTTCCTTAAAAATTGTTGGTTACTTGGAAGATGACCAAAATTGTCCTCGCAGCCTGGGCAGCACAGACATGGGCTGAGAAGATAAAAGAGACTTCAGCGCTAAGTTAGGAAGTGACTGGCTGGGCCTCGCTTATGTAACTGTCTAAAACTGAGGGGACAAACAACTCTCATTTAGACTCTGCTGCCAGAGAAAATACTCTGGAGAGCTGAGGACAGGGTTCTGCTAGGGGTGGGGCTCCGCTTGGTCTTCGGGTTTCCCGCCTTTTTGTGACTAGAGTTGGACCCATAGGAGGCTCTAGGGCAGCCACTTTGATTCAGGACCAAACAAGTCAATGAAGTCTCAGTATGTTGGCGAAATAACCAGCCTGAGTTAATATGTTTACTTAAACGGATCAAAATAACTGGTTACTCTGGATATTGACCACCCAGCATCGGTCTTGCCCAGGAGTGAAGCTTTTTCCACTATTCGGACATCTTTTGGATTCCCTCTGGTTGGCTAAAAATAGTGCTAATAAGTGGTAAAATTATAGTCTTCTGGATTCCACAGTTAAGGAAACAAATTACTAACTGTTTAGGTTCCAGTGAGTCAGTCTGGTCATCTAATAGAGACCCAGAAAATAGTTACTCGCTTGAGTTTCAAATAGAGAAATATGTGGAAGCATCCCTTGAGGGCCTCAGTATTTTCTGGGTAGTGTCACAGGGATGGAACAGTGCCTTTCTAGCCTGTGAGGAGGCTGGTGCTGTATCTGGTCACCGTATATGGTGACTGAATGAGCATATATTGTCAGTATATAGGGTGATGACGTATGTTCTCAGCACGTTAGTTACCTTAAATATTTTCTTTCTCACAGGGCCATTGATTTCTGCTCTTTCCACTTCCAGAAGTACTCAAAAGCCATTGATGGCACATGGAAATTTTTGAGAAACACATTTAGAAACCATTTGGCAGGATCTCTGCTTTCTGGGAGACTAAGCCTTCTCTCCCTGTTATTTTCTCTTTGGAACATTTGCAAGAAAATACGACCCCTGTTTTTGAAAGATCTTTCTGAATTTATGGTGTCGTCTACACCTAAAGTCGGAACCTGCCAAGAAATTACCATTAGGCCTTTAAAGATGTTTTTAATTGTATTTTTCCTTTTTTGAATTGGCCTTCTACATAGATGGAGTGGGTGTTCCTGCTGACATAGGCAGCCACATATGTCGTGTGATTTCAGAGACACCAGCTGCCCGAGAAAATACTCCTTTCAACCCTCCCTTACTGTTTCCTTTTGTTCCACAACCAGAGACCAGGCTTCCAGCGCACACGGTTGGGGAGAGGCACTATAAAGCATTTTACCTGGCCCTTCTAGAGAGAATGTATCTCAAAGGGGCAGTACCATGAAGGAGGAACTGAGGAAATTGGGGTGCCCCAGGTCAGCTTTAGCCATATCCTTGTTTAGTTAAGTCCAACCTTATTTCTTACACATTGATCTTCCTTCTCTCCCTGGTCCTATAGAATCATGCAGGATGATGTTGTGTCTTGTTTCCAAAAGACCTAATCTTAATCCTCTGGGTTAACACGTATTTGATCCTAGATCAACAACTGTCATAGAGCTGATTAAAAACATGACATTTTCTGGGTATTTCATATTTGAACAAACAAAATGAGTGTGCAATTATATTTAACAATTATTAGTAGAGAAAAATTTAATGCTAATAGAATTTATACTAGGTTAGTTTTTGCCCAACAGATTCTTACTGAGTGGAAAGAAAAAGAGGCTCATGAAAGAAGCTAATTTTTAGTAATTCATAGCCAAAGGGGCTTATAGAGATTTTTCTGGAAGGCATATGTCATGTCTACTTGTTTAATGTTCTGTCTTCCGGATACCAGGAAAACTGATAGGCTACCTCTGAGTTGTAACTTAACCTTTTTAAGATAAATGTCCAAAGTAATATTCAACTGAATGATTAGGACAATTTGAGGTAATTTATAGCACTGAAGATCCAGAGCTCTCTATCTGTTAATCCTGTCTTTAGACAATTAGAGTCTTAGCTAGAGTTTTTTGACCAAATACCTATATGTATTTCACAATGTAGCAGTTTCTCTGGGAGGCCATACAGAAAGCTGATAGTCTATGTAAAATGGACACATGGCAAAAGGACATTAGTATATGAATAAACAGTTGGTTATTTACGGCTGTGCCTATGAATGAATGAAATGGTTACTGAGAGGTTATTTGATTATAATCAGCTTCGTGATAAAGTTATCATTCATGAAGAAATGTAGAACCATTTTTATAATTGTTTAAATCTTTTATACTTGCAAAAATGCCTATGATCAGTCTTATGTCATTAACAATTCAAAACTAAACTTCTTAAATGGGTTTTCTTATCTATGGGCACAAACTGTTTTGCTAAAGTAGGTAGGGTTATTTAAATTCATAAACAAAATGTGTGTAATTCACATTAGTATGAAACATATACTGTCTCAAGGATAAAAATGAAATTGCTTCTCAAAGAAGTGTTTGGGAAAACACAAGAGAAGTCTTCCCAAACTGCCAGCGTATTTCCAACATAAGATTATTGCTTAAAAGCTATTTTTAAAAGACCAAAAGAGATCGCTAACTGTAAGAATATTTTTCTTTTAAGTAGAAAAAGCCCACTCTCAGACTTTCTTCTAGGAGAGCATCAAAGGCTTGTGCAGTTCTGTAAAATTACACACACCATATGCTTCGGACCTCAGATTGCGATTGTTTGGTTTGATTTATTGTTTTATTTCATAGGAAACACAACTGCTTTATTCAAAAGGCTTGTTAAATATTCTGCCACTATATTGAAGTAAAGAATTAATTGAAACAAGAAAGATTTTGCATTACCCTAAATGAACACTTTTTCATGGCTTTGCCAGATTGTCTTCTTCGAGCTCCAGAATGTGAGAAATGCTGTCCTTGCCACAGTGATGTCACCAGCACGTTGCTGGTTGCCCTTATGGGGCCCAGCTGGGCTTCCCGTTCCACGGGTTATGCAATCAAAATCGAACATGTTGTCTTCCTGTGCGGAAAAATGTCCTCCAAAAGGTTTCTGTTGCCAAGAGTGTGTCCACAGTGTAGAAATACACAGAGGTATTTATTGACTCCCATTCTGTATTTTCAAATGATTTATATGAAGTGACTATTTCTCATGCACATGGCCTCAGAGGCAGCTGTCCAAAATCTTACCAGAAATGTAGCATATTGGATTGATGAGGGTCACCTCTTAGGAATGTTAAATATAACTCCTGGTGCTAGAGATAAGAGAGATTTTATATAAGACATTCAGGAAATTTCTGCCAATTTCAGCAGCTAAGAACTTCTGAAATATCAAGTTCAGGGTTTCTCTTTGTGCTTTCCTGGGCATCCCTTACTTGTTTGTGGGCGGTGGGCGGGCGGATCAGAGAACGGCGAGGGGACAAAGGAGAACAACATATATTTCAGATGCCTGGAGGCAATCCGGGTGAAGGTCAGTTGGGAGACTACAACAGTATTGACTCAATCTTGTTTTGGACGAGTTTTATCTATCCAGATGGTGAATCTTGACCTTCATTAACTACGGATAAAGTTGATACAATTTCTTTTTAGTTACTTTGGAGATTTGAATATATTATACAAAAAAATAGACAAAAGAGTTTAAAGAAACCTGGGTACCCATCACCCAATTTCAAACCTTTTCAGTTGGTAGCCAATCTTATTTCATCTCTATCCTACTTACTAATCTTCCCTCTCCAAATGACATCTTATAGTTACGACTCTCAAAAATTTAAAAACTGTTTTTCTTTAGCATAATCACAATGCCATTATTTCTCTGGAAAATTTAACAATTTTACCATTATTCGGCGTTTAAAATCTTAGTTGCCTCATAAACGCTATATTTTTGATAGTTTGTTAGAAACAGAATCCAAATAAGCTTCATACCCTGTAATCGGTTGATCAGTCTTTTGAGTTTCTTTTCATTCATAGGTTCTGTTTCATCTCTTAGCTCCTCCTCCTTCTTCTCCCCTTCTCCCAGCATCCTCTTCTCTTTCCTTTTCTTTCTTGCTATTTATTTGTTGAAAAAACTGGGCCACTTGTCCTATAAAACTTCGCACAGTATGTACTATAGTCATGTTTTCCATTTCCTTTTCCAGATCCAGAATCAACCAATTCTCCAAAAGCCCCAATTCCTTTTAGTGGAAAGGTTATTTGAAGAGTAGAATCTGAGGGGCCTGGCTGGCTCAGTTGGTAGAGCATGCAACATGCTAAGATTGATCCTAGCATCATGAGTTCAAGCCCCACATTGGGTATAAAACTTATTCAAAGATAGGTAGACAGAGAGCAGAATCTGAGTAGTGGAGGAGGTCACAGCTACTGAGTTCCTTCCTATGTCTAGGCCTTCAGAGTGGATAGAGCTAGGAAAACATATATGTAAATACATACAATCATACATACATATATGTATATATATATCCTCCAATCACATTCAGGGACTGTTTTTCAGCTCCTTTATCTTAACATCTGTATTTCCCTTCTCCCACTCCAGGAATCTGGTTCTCAACCAAACCGGGAATGATTGAATAAGAACTTCACATTCTTGCTCCTTTGCTTTATCCCACAGTACACCCACAACAGAGTCAGAGTAACACCACCAACACTTCCACCAAGCGTTTTGCAGTTCTTTTTGTTCTTGGAGTATACCCCACCAGATATTTGTACTCAAATGACTGTGCTTTAAAATCTCTTGGAATAGTCCCTCTTTGTAGGTTAAACCATCAACTGGGTACACGTCTAGTTTTTTTTAAGATTTTATATTTAAATTACTTTACAAATGAAAGGTAAGATAGAAGCTAAGATATATATCTTACCTGTAAGATATGCACATGATTCCAAAGTCAAACCAAGTATTGTCTTCCTATTCTTTTCTTGTTACCATACTCATGTGACCTCCAACAAAAAGGGTTGGATGGTGTCATGGTAGATTTGTGGGAGGCGGCGAAGCCTCAGTCACATCCTACTGAACAGCTGCAAAGAGTGAATTTGATTCTGGGAAAAACTGTCTTAAGGCCTTAGCTCGGCTCAGTGAAGAAAACATTTGTTCTGTCACCCACCATGTAATTCATCTTTGAATTTTAATGAGTTAGCCTTTAGGCTGCTAGACGGAAAACAAGCTGCAGCATTCTGTGAAGTCCTGCCGTCTTTATGCATTGCTATAGAAGCCAGAAATGAAAAGTTTTTGTCAAATATGTGGCAATGTGCTCCAAGGTAATATGTCTGAATATGTGAAGCTTCATCTCTGAAGTGATAGCAATCCCACTACAGCAGTTCTAGAAGCTAACTCCTAACCATCCTTCAAGATCAGGGATTCTTATGGAGCCTTCCTGATCCTCCCACAGAGTTTTGTTTCCTGGTTACATGTTTTCCTTGTACCTCCTAACATACTCTCTATTGTAAAAGGCACGACACTTCGTTGTTATACTTTCTCAAGTATCTAAACACAGCACCAGACCTAGACAGGCACAAATAGGTAATCAATAAATATTGATTCAATATTTCTATCACTGCATCCTAATATACTCTAGTGTAATTATCTGTTGATGTGTCTCTTCCCCCCATATGATAATTTCTTGAGGGCAGGAATTGTCTTGTTTCCTTGGTATTACACTTGCCCATAAGTTAACTGGCACAATGAATAGGGGTGATACTATGGAAATTGAATTAGAATTCTTGAGTATAAACACAAGATGCTCTTGAGGATTATAAGTATGAGGCAACATTAAAAGACAAAAGTCATGAAAAACACGCTCATCAATTTTCAACTGTGGCTTAATGCTACAGCCTCACATCTATACCCTCAGACTATATAAACATAATATGAATGTTCCTGTATATTTCATTCTATATTATTTCACTTTTTAAATAAGATTTTATCTATTTATTTGACAGAAAGACAGCGAGAGAGGGAATACAAGCAGGGGGAGTGTTAGAGGGAGACGCAGGTCCCCCGCTGAGAAGAGTGCCCAATGCAGGGTTCAATCCCAGGACCCCAGGATCATGACCTGAGCTGAAGGCAGATGCTCAATGACTGAGCCACCCAGGAGCCCCTATTTCACCTCTAAAATAGTTAATTTTTAGTCCATCTGGAATTTATCTTATTGTATGTTATGACGTATAGGTGTAATTTTACTTTTTCTAAAAGTTGAGCCAGTTGCCCCAACTCCAGTTTTTCCTGGGTCTTGTATCAAGGTGGATAAACTCTTCCCTGGGACATTGGATATCCTTGCTGATGCAGACCTGTCGTCTCCAACCTTAGGTGAACCTTCAGTACTCTACAGAGCAGCAAGCTTTTTACTTATCCTTAGTGCACATCTTCAACAGCCACCCTAGCCCTTCCTTATTTCCTCAAGACTCCTACTCGCATCTCATTCCCACTATTTTCATTAGTCCTCTAGAGGACAGAGCCTTGCATAACACTTCACGGACTACTGAATTGTACAATAAAAATGATTAAAATAGTATTTTATGTTATGTATATTTTACCATTATAAAAAATCTACACACAAAAAAGAGTCCATCGAGAAACCTGAGGCCATCCGATCTATACTCCTTCAACACCACCATCAATGCCTACCCCACACTTATATGTACAAGAACATCTCTACCTACATAGCCAAGGAAACCATTTCTCCTTCCTTTCAGTCTCTGGAAATGAGGGTGTTTTTCTTATCTGGGGTCTCCACATTGACCCGGGCCATTTAGCGCCTAGCTGCATCACCACTTACCCATCACTCCAAGCAGTGAAGACTTCTCTAGGATAACATTTCTCCTAACCTAAGAAAACCTACAGTTGACCCCTCATCTCCTCCAGTTACTATTTATATTTTCTTATAGTTTCTTTCTTATCCAAATCTTTCAAAACCATGCCTGTACTTGTTGAGTACTTCATACCTCAACCCATTCTACTGGAGCTTCCATCCCTCTCTTCCTTCCACTTCTCCCAAATTGTTCTATTTGTTCTAGTCTCATTATGGTCTCTGATGACTTTCTGTCTACTTTCTTCAGTGGGCATTTTTCAACTAACATCTTATTTCACTTTGGACACCTGATTCTACTGGCTCTCCTCCTTTCTTCTGTGTCTTTTTTTAAAAAAAGATTTTATTTATTTATTTGAGAGAGAGACAGTGACAGAGAGCACAAGCAGGGAGGAGAGGGAGAAGTAGGTTCCCCGCTGAGCAGGGAGCCTGATGCTGGGCTCCATCCTAGGACCCTGGAATTATGAACTGAGCTGAAGGCAGATGCTTAACGGACTGAGGCACTAGGTGCACCTTCTATGCCTTCTTTTGAGGCTCTTCTCTTTTTTCAAACAGCAGGAGTTTGAATCCCTACAATTCTATCTTTATTTCTCTGGTCTTCCCTATTCTCATCTACTCACATTTTTTTCAGATACAACATAATTATGATGACAGAAAAAGCTCCTTGGCACAACTCTTTCATGTAGTTTCACATATTTATCTATCTGCTTCTTACTGGATGTCCCACAGGCACTTCAAATCCACCTGGACTCATCATCATCACCTTCTTCCCTTTAATGGAGATGCTTCTTCTGTGCTCGTCTGAGTTGGCCCATTGTCAAATCATTCACTCAGACTAGAAATTGGAAGCCCATTGCCTCCATTATTACTTTCATCTCCTACATCCAATATCTAAGTCCTGCCAATTTTTGTCCTTGTTAATTCTGGACTTTTTTCCCTCCTCTCCATCTTAACTGCCATCTCTCTAAATTACCATCATTCTCCTGGGCCTAACAGATAGACTCCTGCCTGGACTTTCCTATCTCCAGTAATGTCCCCTCATATCCATCCCCTATCCAAAATCTAAGCATGACTTTATCACTTCGGGTACTACATAAAAAGGAAGGTGGGTAAGTTTAAATTCCTTCTTTGTGTAGGGCTTCTACATCCTCTAAAGTTCAGAACTAAGAGTGAACTCTTGAAACCAACATTACAGTGTGTCTTAACTGGAATTTAAACAAAAACTTAAAAGTGAACTCATCTAACTCCTGACTCAATTCTGGCTTCACTTGCCCTTCCACCATTCATAACACTTTGGGATCCAGTAGCACTGAAGTATTTAGGCATCCATCGATGTTATTTATCACTTCTGAACTCCTATTACTGGTGTCTGCTCTTCTTTTTTTCTTTTTTTAAAGATTTTATTTATTTATTTGTCAGAGATAGCACGCAAAAGCAGGCAGAGGCAGAGAGAGAAGCAGGCTCCCCGCTGAACAAGGAGCCGGATGCAGGACTCGATTCCAAGACTCTGGGATCATGATCTGAGCTGAAGGCAGCAGCTTAACTGACTGAGCCACCCAAGCATCCCAGTGTCTGCTCTTCCTAAATCACTCCTCTGCAACCCCACTCATCTTGTATTGCCTAACCTCACCTTTTCAGACTCCTTCCCAGACAGTTTCCCATAACTCCTCTCTCACCCCTGTGCTGGGTTATATGCATAATATCCCTGTGTGGCTATAGCATTGCTCTGTCCATGTTTCAGAATTATTTGTATGTCTCTTTTCCCTACTATGCTATGAGCTGTTTAATGGAAAGAACAACATCCCAAACATATTTGTTGATTGACTCAATAAATGAGTGGTCCAAGTAAAGGCTATAAAACAAAGTAGTTAGAAAAGTGTATTTCCTCTCTGAATATCAAGGAGGCTATTTAATTTGGAATAAAACTTACACAAACAAGAGCTTTTCTTCTGATTATCAATAATTTCAAAACATTCCTGCTACAGGGACTCTTGTCGGTTTTTATTTGTTTGTTTTATTTCCCCCAGTCTTTTAAATATCCCATCTGAGCACTGCAGCTCTCTTTCTCATCATTGTTGTCATTGAACGTTTTAGGAAGTGCACCAGTCACAGGCCTCATGATGACATAGATGAGAAATGATATTCCAGATAATAAATTCACCACTACTCACAGTTGAAGTTTTAAACTCAAATTCTTTGAAATAGTTTGGCCCCTTACCAGGAAGATGGTAAAAAAAAATTTTAATGATCATTTTTTTAAAGCAGAAAGCAAATAATATACCTCAAAACAGTCTAGTGCTCCTAGAGAAAATTTTATAGAAGAGAGTAGAGTTAGAATTTACCACTTTTGAGGTGATAGTTTCAAAAGTGAATAGAAAGCCTTAAGAAGTAGCTAATTCTGTGGTAAATTTGGGACTTTCTTAAAATGGGGAAGAGGGCGCCTGGGTGGCTCAGTGGGTTAAGCCTCTGCCTTCGGCTCAGGTCATGATCTCAGGGTCCTGGGATCGAGCCCCGCATCAGGGCTCTCTGCTCAGCAGGGAGCCTGCTTCCTCCTCTCTCTCTCTGCCTGCCTCTCTGCCTACTTGTGATCTCTCTCTGTGTGTCAAATAAATAAAATTTTAAAAAATGGGGAAGAAAGCTAATCTTTTGTGTGTCAGATTCATGCTGGGTGCTTGACTTCCGTTGACTCTTCATTCTCAAGACAACCCTATGGGATATATATTTTCACTCCCCCCTTTCCCTTGAAACTGAGGCTCAGAGAGCATCTACATTTCATAAGATAAGAGAATTAAACCCAACTCTGCCCAGTTTCAGAGACTTGCTCTTCCAGATAAGGGAACCTGAAGTTATGAGTGGGCTTAAAATGAAAAGTAAAAGAGGTAATGAGGGGTGTCTGTGTGGCTCCGCTAGTTAAGCCTCCAACTCTGTTTTTTTAAATAATTTTTTAATTTCTTTATAAACATATAATGTATTATTAGCCCCAGGGATACTGGTCTGTGAATCGCCAGGTTTACACACTTCACAGCACTCAACATAGTACATACCCTCCCCAATGTCCATAACCCCACCACCCTCTCCCTACACCCTCCCCCCAGCAACCCTCAGTTTGTTTTGTGAGATTAAGAGTGTCTTATGGTTTGTCTCCCTCCCAATCCCACCTTGTTTCTTTTATTCTTTTCCTACCCACCAACCCCCACGTTGCATCTCCTCTTCCTCATATCAGGGAGATCATATGATAGTTGTCTTTCTCCGATTGACTTATTTCACTAAGCATGATGCCCTCTAGTTCCGTCCACATCGTCGCAAATAAGCCCCCAACTCTTTTTTTTTTTAAGATTTTATTTATTTATTTGACAGAGATCACAAGTAGGCAGAGAGGCAGGCTGAGAGAGAGAGCAGAGGAAGCAGGCTCCCTGCTGAGCAGAGAGCCCGACACGGGACCCTGAGACCATGACCTGAGCCGAAGGCAGAGGCTAAATACACTGAGCCACCCAGGCGCCCCAAGCCTCCAACTCTTGATTTCAGCTCAGGTCTTAATTCTCAGGGTTGTAAGTTCAAGTCCCATGCTGGGCTCCATGCTGGGGGTGGAGTCTACTTAGAAAAAAAGATTTTGTTCAATTAGCCAACATATAGCTAACTGAACATTAATAATAAAAAATGAAAAGCAGAAATGATAATAAGTAGTACATATTAAATGGGCTGGAGTGATTATTATTCTGTTGCTTCATCTGGTAATATAGATATTAGCTAGGACATACTATTGATCTTCTGTACACCATTTATGTAAATGTTGGTGATATAAGAATGTTGAAAACTACCATGATCAGAGCATATTTGTGGCTTCACGAAACTGAACCAGGTAATAGTAAAAATAAAAACAATCTGAGCCCTTGTAACATACTTCATCCTTGTTTTTCTGTGTTTTTTTCAGTGCATAAAATCTGTTTGCCCCGGCCCCAAATTTTAGCTCATCTGTTTAGTATTAGTTTGCAGTTCATGCATGAATTTCATTGCCATAAACCATTTTGTTAGGCCCAGCAGCTGCTCTCTTGGTAACCCTGGTCTCTTAAACAGGTTCTAAGAACTACAGTTCTGATATACTGAGAAATTATAGATGATAGGCCAGGGAATTAGTAATGTCTCTTTCTTACATGTGTCAGACATCTGTAGCTTTCTTTCTTTTCTTTTTTTTATTATTATTTTTTATTAAGTTCAATTAGCCAACATATAGTAGTACATCATTGGTTTTTGATGTGGCGTTCAGTGATTCATGAGTTGTACGTAACACCCAGGGTTCATCAGATCATCTGTATCTTTTGTAAATTATCCAGAGAGTAGTGCATGGTCAAGAACCACATTCTGAAATGAAGGAAATGTTTCCCCTCCTGGGCATCAAGTTTCCTCTTAGGAATAACAACACCATCTCTTTGGCTAGCTTTTCTTTCAAAAACAGTAGATTTTTAAAAAAGTAGTTGCATCTTACCCTGTTGTTCAAGAGCTCCAACCTGTGGTGAGGAATATTCATTCCTCCCATCAGAAACATTAACATGCATCCTGCATTTCTTCCTTATCGCACCTTCCACAGTTAAATTTTCAATCATATCTTGGCTGTTTCCGTCCTGCCTTGATGATAAGATACAAGGACCACAGGAATTATGTCTGTTTGGTTCAACCTGAATCCCCAGGCCTCACGCTGTGCCAGGTACATGGTTGGCACTTGAATATTTATTGAATGGATAGTTGTGGTATTGACGCAGTGACTACCATGGTAGTTCTGTGTTGACCTGTCAACACCGGCGGCTTCAGCAAGAGCCCTCCTCCCTCCCCACAAAGCTGAAGAGGAGGCCGGGGCAGGGAGGTTTGGTGGAAGGAAGTACAAAGACAATTATTAGGTAATGGACCCAGAGGGAAAACGTAGAAGCAGGTACAGATGATCTCAAAAATTGCAGGACTTTGTTACTTGACGCTCATGGAAATCCCTCCAATGGGTCAGGCACAGACAGCCTTAAAAATAGCTGTCAAGATTTATGGCTGTTCTGAGAAAACAACTCCAAGAAAAAAAGCACATATTTATGTACCAATATATTTTTTAAATAGTGGCTGTCATTAAGTCTGTGCTAGTTTAACAACTGGTTTTGGCAGTATTTCATTATGGAATAAAACAAGCAGTTTTCTGCACACCCACTCACTAATGCCAAATACAGGCACACCTTACACCTTTTTGAATAAACAGAAAGCCCTGTTTGTTCAGGTCAGTGAATATTTCTTTCATACCAAAAGTCTTAGTTTTAGACAGAAATTTTTTCAGCTTAGGAGCCCAAATTACTAAAATTCTGGTTGACTATTGTAATTTAGTGATACTTTTATCAAAATAAAATGCTTGTACATTGTACATAATATAGTGCTATTTTTTTTCAATTTTAATGAAATAATTTAGGTACATATATACAATACAGATAAATAGTACTAAAAAGCTTATAGTAAAAAACAAAAACAAAAACAAAAAACCAAAAAGCTTCCTTTCTCTCCCTGCTTCCTGTCCCAAAGTTTTCTTCTGCAGAAGTACAATTTTTAGCTTTTGGTTCTTTTGGAACTTAACCTAGTGTCTGTATATAGTAAACATGCTCTCTAAAGCCCCCATTTGCCCTGTTCCTGTCTGATTTGATAGTTCTCTAGGTCCTGCATGGCCATATTTCTGGTACTTTCCTTTAACACCATCTTTGGAATCCCCTTTGCTTATCAAAGGAAATGTGTTTCTTGCTCTGTCTTCTTTTGTCTTTTTTTTAATGTATACCTCCATTGTCTTGCTAGATAATTCTCTGATTGCTTCCTAGGAAAAAATGCTTTGAGGTACAATTTTTTTTTTAGTACATCTGTGCCTAAATACATGCCTGAAAATGTCTCTTTTCCACCTTTCTTCTTAATTATTTGTCTGGGTATAGAATTCTAGGTTGAAAGTCATATTCTGTCAGACGTGGAAAGCATTACCTCATTGTCTTCTAGAGTTCAGTATTGCTTTCAAGAAGTATGACACCTTTTGGGGCGCCTGGGTGGCTCAGTGGGTTGAAGCCTCTGCCTTCAGCTCGGGTCATGATCCCAGGGTTCTGGGATCGAGCCCCACATCTGGCTCTCTGCTCAGCGGGGAGCCTGCTTCCCCCTCTCTCTCTGCCTGCCTCTCTGCCTACTTGTGATCTCTGTCTGTCAAATAAATAAATAAATCTTAAAAAAAAAAAAAAAGTATGACACCTTTTGGATTCTAGATCATTTGTATATATCCTATTTTTCCTCTTGAAGGTTTTAAAATGGTCTCTTCTTCCCTATCATAGCAAAGTTTCACAGTGATATATGACTTGATATATTTTGTTTTGAATGGGTTTTTTTTTTTGGCTTTGATGAAGCCTTTCAATTTGGAAACTCAATTTATTCCCTTCTGAGAAATTTTCTTGTTTTATTGATTTCTTTTTTTTTTTTTAAGATTTTATTTATTTATTTGACAGAGACAGAGAGATCACAAGTAGTCAGAGAGGCAGGCAGAGAGAGAGGAGGAGGTAGCCGACTCCCCGCGGAGCAGAGAGCCTCATACAGGCCTTGATCCCAGGACCCTGGGATCATGACTTGAGCCGAAGGCAGAGGCTTTAACCCACTGAGCCACCCACTGAGCCACCCAGGCGCTGATCTCTTTCTAGATCTCTTATTGGTCAGATATTAATCTAATTTAATTTTAATTGATTTCTTATTTTCATATTTTTCCCTTTTTTCTTTGCCATCTCTTTCTTCTCTCCTATTTTTGGGAGGTTAACTCAACCATATAGTATGAAATTTGTATCCCATACTAAATCGCTATACTGATTGTTTTTAGCTAACAATATAATAAAAATTCTAATAAATGCATTTGCTACATTATTTCAATGTACTTCATTTATTTAACTAATAATAACATTTATTAATAGATTGGCCTGATTTGTTCATTTTAGTTTGTTGTCCAGGTGACCAGTTTGATTAACTTTCTGTTTCACTCTCAGAAGTAACCTCTTTTGGGTGATAAGTTACATGGTCACACCATTTTCTGAGTACTTAGCATGTTCCAAGCATTGTTTGATTTGATTTGATTGATCGATTGATTGATATTTAAAATTTTATTTGTAAGTAATCTCTACACTCAACAGGGGGCTCGAACTCAAAAGCCTGAGGTCAAGAGTTGCATGCTCCACCAACTGAGCTGGCCAGGCGCCCCCCAAGTGTTATTTTAAGTGCTGTGTACATGACAACACATCTTTACAACAACCCAGTGGAGTAGATTCTGTTGCCATCATATAAATTTGGAAATTGAGGCATAAATAATTTAAACAGTTGTTCAAGATGTCACAGATAATAGGTCGTGAAGCTAAGACTTGACCTCAGGAAGTCTGTCCTAAGAGCCCAGGCTTTTTTTTTTTTTTCTTCTTCTAAGATTTTATTTATTGTTGTTATTTCCACTCATTTCAAACTCATGCTGCCCTTCTTTTCATGGCTGGCATCGAGTTTGTCCTTACCTTGGACTTTGCAGCCTCCTTGACAACTGCCTTCCATCCCCATCTACTGTCTATAGAAACTTGAAATGTTCTTTAAGACATTATTACTAAGGTAAATCTTGGGCCAATACCATGGGCCCTGGTTGGCACAGAGGCAACTTTGTCATGACATTAGGTCAAAGGCAGGTCAGCAGTTCCTTTCTGGAATGATATTTGCCTGTGAAGAATTCTGTTATATCATCATCTCAGCAAGTCTCTCATTCGCATGGAAAAAAAAAAAATCCACCCAAGTAGGCAGCCAGAGATTTTCCTAAAATGTTCCTTTAAACCCAGCTTAAATTTAGTCTCTCTCAGGAAGTCCTCATTGTTTGAATTTCTCCAGCTTCTTTGGCCTGAGCTATAACAATTGTGCCATTATGAGTAAAAGAAGTGGGATTTGTCTTTTATGTCTGATTCAGCAAATATGTGTTGGGTGCCCATTCATGTCAAGCACTGTGTGAAATGTAAGGAAAAGAAGAAGAAAACAAAATATTTCCATGCCCCACGCTCTTCGGAGATAGTGTGTAGCTTCTACAGAATTCACTTGCCTCTTGTTTAAAAATTTTATTTAAATTCAATTAATTAACATATAATGTATTATTTGTTTCAGGATACAGGTCTGTGATTCATCAGTCTTATATAATACCCAGTGCTCATTACAACACGTACCTTCCCCAGTGTTCATCACCCAGTTACTCCAGCCCTCCACCCCCCATCCCCTCCAGCAACCCTCAGTTTGTTTTTTATGATTAAGAGTCTCTTATGGTTTGTCTCCCTCTCTGGTCTCATCTTGTTTCATTTTTTCCTCTCTTCCCCTATGATCCTCTGTTTTGTTTCTTAAATTCAATGTATCAGTGAGATCATATGATAATTATCTTTCTCTGACCGACTTACTTTACTAGTTCTGTCCATGTCATTGCAAATGGCAATTTTCTTTTTTTGATGGCTATATAATATTCCATTATGTATATATACACCACATCTTCTTTATCCATTAATTTGTTGATGGACATCTGGGCTCCTAGTTTGGCTGTTGTGGACATTGCTGCTATAAACATTGGGGTGCAGGTGCCCCTCTGGATCACTACATTTGTATCTTGGGGATAAATACCTAGTAGTGCAATTGCTAGGTCGTAGGGTAGCTCTATTTTTAACTTTTTGAGGAACCTCCATACTATTTTCCAGAGTGGCTGCACCAGCTTGCATTCCCACCAACAGCGTAGGAGGGTTCCCCTTTCTCTGTAACCTCACCAACATCTGTCATTTCCTGACTTGTAAATTTTAGCCATTCTGACTGGTGTGAGGTGGTATTTCATTGTGGTTTTGATTTGAATTTCTCTGATGCCAAGTAATGTTAAGCATTTTTTCATGTGTCTGTTGGCCACTTGTATGTCTTCTTTGGAGAAATGTCTGTCCATGTCTTCTGCCTATTTCTTGATTGGATTATTTGTTCTTTGGGTGTTGAGTTTGATAAGTTCCTTGAAGATCTTGGATACTAGCCCTTTATCTGATATGTCATTTGTGAATATCTTCTCCCATTCTGTCAATTGTCTTTTGGTTTTGTTGACTGTTTGCTTTGCAAAAAAGCTTTTGATCTTGATGAAGTCCCAATAGTTCATTTTTGCCTTTGCCTTTGTTTCCCTTGCCTTTGGAGACGTGTTTAGCAAGAAGTTGCTGGGGCTGAAGTAAAAGAGGTTGCTGCTTGTGTTCTCTAGGATTTTGATGGATTCTTGTCTCACATTTAGTCTTTCATCCATTTTGAGTTGATTTTTGTATGTAGTGTAAGGAAATGGTACAGTTTCATTCTTCTGCATGTGGCTGTCCAATTTTCCCAACACCATTTGTCGAAGAGACTGTCTTTTTTCCATTGGATATTCTTTCTTGCTTTGTCGAAGATTAGTTAACCATATTTCTGGGTTCATTTCTGGGTTCTCTGTTGTGTTTCATTAATCTATGTGTCTGTTTTTGTGCCAGTATCATACTGTCTTGATGATTACAGCTTTGTAATAGAGCTTGAGCTCTGGAATTGTGATGCCACCAGTTTCGGTTTTCTTTTTCAACATTCTTTTGGCTATCTGGAGTGTTTTCTACTTCCATAAATTTACTTGCTTCTTAAAACAAAAGTCCCTGCTTGTTTCACTGTTTTTGGTGCATTCTCTTATGACCTCTTTTAATTTGACTGTAAATGATTCCTCCATTTCCTATCTGTGCCTTTTATTCTTCTTGTTGAAATTAGAAATACAGTACAAATGTATTGGAAAACACTGAGTTGCAATTAGAAGAGACCATATGAAAATTAGGTAATCATCGGTTTATATATCTAGAGAAACTTGGGATTTTTTTAGAAAGAGAATTTTTTAAAAAGATTTTATTTATTTATTTGAGATAAAGATAGCAAGATGAGTGAGGGAGAGAGAGAAGGGCGTGAATGGGGGAAGGGCAGAGGGAGAAGCAGATTCCCCCCTGCGCAGGGAGCCCAACATGAGACTCTAAGCGGGGTTCCATCCCAGGACCCTGGACTCGTGACCTGAGCCAAAGGCAAATGCTTAACTGACTGAGCCAGCCAGGGACCCCAAGAATGTTTTCTTTAATTCAGAAAAAAAGGAGGTAACCCACACCCTGTTACTGCAGTTGTTCTCCATCAAGGTCCATTATACTGAAATCTTCCGTTTACATCTCTCTGTGAGCTACTTGAAAGTAAGAACCCTGCTTATTAATTCTTTAATTCTGAACATCTGGCACAGAGCAGATTTTAACTTCAAGTTTGTTGAAGTTTATCTTTCCTGGTCTTTAGGATGCAATAAATTGTATAACACACCCTTGATTTAATAAAAGCTTTACATGGGAGGAAAAAAAGAGGCACCACATCTGTATAATACATTTGTAAATAGCTATTATAAAACACATCCTGATTTCAAGAAAGTCAGAGTTTAAAAAGTATGCCTCAGAATGGAGGAAATCCTTTGATTGTCCTTTATTGGACTTCTGGGCCCCCAAACAGAGTGGACTCACCTCCATTATGTCAGCAGGCAAAAATTATTTTTTTTCCTTGGACAAAAATTCTTTAGTGCTGGTTTTATTGACTCAAATCATCCTACTCTTCCTCCAGTGCTTTTTTTGAGAAGACTATTAACTTCCAAATATTTATCTGTTATTGTTTTCTTGGATTTCCATTTCCTTGTATTAAGCACTTCTGTTCAAAATTCTTCCCTGGCTTTATGGCCTTCTATTGTCTCAAAGGCCCTTCCTCTAAGGCTCCTTTCTCCTTCTGTACCTCTCATTCATCTTGTCCCCAGTGTGGGCACTTTTCAAGACTCATTTCCCTTCCTTCTTCAGGCTTCAGGAGTGGTCTTCAATCCTGGCTCCACAGCAGTATCACTCAGAGAGCCCTTTTAAAATGTCTAAGCCCAGATCCCAGCCTAGATCAATGGGATCAGTCAACTTGACTGGAATATTCATGCTGTGACCCTTGGTCATGTAACTGAACCTTTGAAATTCAATTTCTTCACTTGTAAAATTAAGATGATGTTAAAATCTGCTTCAACAGAGTGCCTAATACATTCTCATTCCCCATGATAACAACAAATATCGTCTCTTCTTCTTTTCTTTCATTTATTTAAAGCCTGCGTTTTCTTGAAAATTCAACTCAAATCCTTCCTTTCACTTATTGAAAACATGTGTTTTCTTGAAAATCCAACGGAAATCATGAGCTGGATGGGATAGGGTATGATATTAACTTTTTCTTAATAAACCTCTATATTGTTTGATTTGTAGCCACAAGCATGAATTATATTTGTAAGGTTAAAAGTTATTAAAAAGCATGAGACACAGCATAATGTTTTTTAAAAGTCATAAATATAGTTGTTTAATGTCTGTATCCTCCCCTAAAATACAAATTCCAAGAAGAGCATATGTTGGGCTTGTCTAGTTCACCACTGTGACCACAGAATCGGCCTATGCTTCAAACAGGAGGTACTAGATGTATTGAGCGAACACCATTGATTGAGAAGGACAGGACATGAAAACTGAATGGGAGGCTAAAGCAGTAACCTTGGCCAGAAAGGAGATGGCTCTTAGTCCCACTTAGAGAACATGAGGTGATGGGGCACACCTGGGCCTGTCCAAGTCAGCATCTTATTCAAGAGCACCCTCCCAGCCAGAGACTGAAACGCCTCTTAAACAGTGGATATGGTTGAAGTCTCAAGAGGGAGGCAGCATTCAGGTTATTGGCATCTGACTAGTTAAAAATGGGACCTGGGCCAGAGGTTACAGGCAAATCTAGGGGGTCATCATTATACTTTTTAAAAAATTCTGAGCTTTTCTAATTATCATTTTGTAATGAGAATTACCTTCATTATGCATTTGGCACTTTACATATGCAAATTGGTTTTATAAATTATACAAATATATATCCAATCTCCAATTTCCCAGTTGAGTATGAGGTCTTTGTTTATAAATGTTTACATGTCCTGATCTGGCACAAACCATATCATATTCCCTAGAAATGAATATAGCTAACATTCTTTCACCCAAGGAAAGTGTTCAAAGTTTCAGTATTTTTCAGATCCTTTCTAATGTTTAATGTTAAAATAAATGCAGTAAATTTTCATACTTATATTACCAGTGTTTGTAGAAGTTTCTTTGATTTTCAGTGACTTTTAACGGGTTTCTTTGGTTTAGAAATTTTTCATAGAGCACTTGCAGATAGATGCCTGCAGTGTTATCTGAACAAATGAAATTGATATTTTAATAACACGTGCTTTGCAAGCAATAAACTGTAACTATTTCTCTATGGCTTTAAACATAAGATATGCTTTATAAGTTACAGGAATTGCCCAGTGAGATCTTTCGTTGTCCTGGGATTCTGTTGTGGTAACTAGTAGGCTTTTGACATGGGATTTGAGGGCTTTTCTCTTTTGGGGGCAGCTTATGTTGTGGTAGAGCAGAAGGAGACTGGAATTCATTCATTTTGCTCATGATAATAGCTGTGTCCTTCAACAAATAAAAATGAGTGAAAGAGGCTCCAGAAACTCATTATCAAAAATCTAAGGATAACAAAGATATATTGAATCTGCAGTCTTTTATAAGAACAATGCTGATTGATTCCTTCCCACTTAGGAATCAGAATTACAGGTGATAAGCCTAGGTTTTGCTCTTTTCCCATAATTTAACAAACCTTGAGGTAAGACATTTTTAATTTAGTTTGCCTTAAGATAACACAAATTCAAGTCATTGTGTGACTTCAGTAGGATTACGTTTATTAACCCAGGTTACCCATGATGATGGTTTCTAGGCCAACAGCATGAAATGAGGTTTTCTTTTAAACCAAAAAAAAAAAAAAAAAAAGGTGTGTTGTTACTATTTCACAGACAGAATTATTTATATAGTTAATTCTACCTTACTCATCCAGTTGGTGTTCTCATTAGTTGCTGGCTGGCTCTCTTTTTCTCCACTTGCTTACTCTCACAGTTGCTTACTCTCTGCCTGCTTTGCCCCTTTCCTTCCTCTAATTAAACCTAACAGGCCATGAAAATTTTATGTTTTTATTAGGAATAAAAATTCACGATTTTACAAAGAAACCTACCTGAAATAAAAAGAAATAAAGTTGTAATATACTCAAAAGTTTAAAAAAAAGTTACTAGTTTAAGAAGGAAACACATCAATTAATTAGCTAAATAATTAATTAACAATGTATTAGCATGTACTTACCATGGGTTTTGGTACCTGTGGCTTATTTTATCAATAGAGGCTTGACTTAGTTCTCCATACTGTAAAAGAAAGAAAAATTATGTAACCTAACTTCCAGGTAAATTGGCACCAGCACGTCTAACAGTCTATACTCCTAGTCAAAAAGGAAGTGAGATTGGGAAATGAAATAAGAGATGGTAAATACAATTAAAAGAACATAACCTTTTGATTCTTGTTTGAGAAAATAAATGCAAGAAGTAAAGCAAATATCATGCTGTGTGCTTTATTTGCCCTCTCTGTAAAAAGAGAAATATTAGTAGTAGGAAGAGTGTAGCCCATAGTTTCAAAATCCCTTTCTGTTTTTATGATTCTGTCTGATAATGAGCAGGCATTCTAAACCACATTCAGACCCAAATAGTCTAATTATTTTTACTTCATCTTATCCTCACAGAATTAGCAAATGTGGTGGCAATAATGTAGGAAAAACTGGGTTATAGACAGCCTGTGGTAGAGTGTAAATCTGAAAACTCCTTTCAGAAAGCATAATTTAGAACATTGATAAAATATTTTTAGCTTAGGACCAGTTCCCACATAAAAAAATAATCCCCATACTCTCTCATGTACATTGAAATGATCCATTATCACTGAACAAATGGCCTCCTTTACCCCAGGATCTAGGCAGTGGATGGCACATCTTGTGAATAAGCAAGGGGAATAGGAGTGTCAATTTTATTTTATTTTATTTTATTTTATTTTTTTAAAAGATTTTATTTATTTGACAGAGAGAGATCACAAGTAGGCAGAGAGGCAGGCAGAGAGAGATGGGGAAGCAGGCTCCCTGCCGAACAGAGAGTCAGATGCGGGGCTCGATCCCAGGACCCTGAGATCATGACCTGAGCCGGAGGCAGAGGCTTTAACCCACTGAGCCACCCAGGCGCCCCAGGAGTGTCAATTTTATATTGGAAAGCCTTTTGGTCTATAATCATTACTCAATTTTCCATACTTGGGTTGGGAAACAGTGATCTGGATTATCAAAAGTATCTCACTTCAGTTTTGGAAACCATTTTTCACTTACATTGATGTGGGATGCTATATTCATAACATCTCGAAAAGTAGCAAGATTGAATTATAATTTCAGCATCAGAAGAAATACTTAGTACGTTTTTTTTTTAATCCTCCCCTTTTCTTCCTTTTCCCTCAACCTTTACTTTAGGACTTTCCTGATCAAGTCCTCCAGAGTTATTTGTGTTGGGAAAACAGATCTATTTGTCATCTTTTCAGAGATGAAGTTGAAACCTTCATCACTTCTACCTCTTTAATATTCATGTATAAATAAATAAAAGCAGGGACAAGAAAAACAAGGTTTAGGGGCACCTGGGTGTCTCAGTGGGTTAAAGCCTCTGCCTTCTGCTCAGGTGATGATCTCAGGGTCCTGGGGTAGAGCCCTGCATCAGGGCTAAGCTGGGAGCCTGCTTCCTCCTCTCTGCCTGTCTCTCTGCCTACCTGTGATCTCTGTCTGCCAAATAAATAAATAAAATCTTAAAAAAAAAAAAGAAAATCAAGGTTTAAATGCAAGGGTTGCCCATTATTCCATAGAAGATTTGAAAAGTAGTAATCTGTATAGATCATGTTATAACTTTCTCAGTTATTTCTGACATGTGATTCCCTAACATTGACCTTACCAGCTGACTTATAAATAACTTTGTTATCAGCATTTTGGCAAATTTTCCAGGAATTGGACAGTCTTCTTTGATCTTTGTTACCATATTTAAAACTCAAATATTGCATTGTCTTAATCTGGAAAGGCTTTTATTAGACATAAGGAACAGATTCTTTTGCTACACCCTCTTGTCCTTTAGTTATTAGTGTATAATGTCATAAAATATTTACTTAAAATAAGCTGTCCCTTCTCAATTTATTAATGAAATCCACCACGGTTTATTTGGATAATCTTGCTGCCTGTGGTGTTAAATCTAATGAAATTCAGAATGAAAAAGATCTTTGGCTTTTTTTTTTTTTTTAAACTGGTCAATTGTTCATAAGAGTAAAGAAAAGACTGAATCAAAACTTAGCTCAACATCTTCATAGAAACAGGTAACAATGCATTAGTATGGTCTCTAGCTTAATGAAATCAGTTAGTTTGAAGATTTTAACAAGCACAAACAATCATAACTCAAAAGTGGGCATTTCCTATGAAGCAATCTTTAAAGAAAGGAAGTATCTATTAACTACATTCAGTACTGTGAATTAGCTATTATCTCTGAAATGGGTTAAAACCTGTTAAATTTGAGCTAATTGCGGACCTACGGGGCCCATTCCAGTTCACAACTGAAATTGTTGCTTAATACTTTCACTTTTAATTTCAAACCACTTCTAGGCTAGTCCTGACATACTTAAGAATTCTTTTTAGGACTGATCATGGAGGAATCCTCTTGCTTTTCTACTGTACTCGAGTCAACATGCTTTTCTTAATATATCCAATTTTGATTTATTTATTTATTTATTTATTTTTACTAAAAAGAACTATTTTCCATCTCTGTAACTATGAGGTCTTTCTTACCCGTAGAATGAATACAATGGCAATGCATTTCAAGAATGCATAGACACTAGGGTTTCTCTACTCTATCCTCCTCCTTGGTAACATAGAGCTCTTAGTACCAAACATTTGAGTGGAAAATTCCCTAAGGCTACCTTTTCTTATGCTAATTTTTCTTCACTTGCCTCAATTTGCAAAATATTACTGTTAACCCCTTAGGTGTCTTTCTTCCCACAGCCTGTGAGAAGCATTCTCATTGTTGAAGCTGGATCACCGAATTGCATAATGTTGCCTATTCTAGACTAGAACTATTGAAGGGTGAAAGGGGGCATAAAGGCCTTTGTATGAATGGCGCATTTGAAGTATTCATTTTATATTCAGGGCATGAGTAGAAACAAAACAATTCTTTCTGAAAAATGTCAGTATTTAAGGCATGGACTCTGCAATGCGTTTTTTGTATTAAAACGCAAAAAAAAAAGCAAAGACCCATACTTCATTTTATGCTACATTATATATGGGCTTGAGTTCCAACGTAAATTATATCCTGGTATCTCTTTTTTTAACTGCAGTGTTTTTAAATAATTTGAATTAATACATCATGAGGTTTTATGAGTTTGTTGACTATGGCCCCTGCATCTCTGTTTTCTGTGGAGTATCCAAGTAATGAGCAACATATTCCATCATGCTTCTAATGTGCTTATAATTCTATAATTCAAAAATCCATGTAAGCAAGAAAATATAGTATATATAAACACCAGTGATACTGGATCCCATTATTGAGACATTCTCCTAGATACTATGATAAGAGTTTTACATACATATCTCTCTTAATCCATTTAACAATACCATATAGTATTATTATTATTGTTATTATCCCTATGGTAGGCAGAATTCTAAGATGACCCCCACTATTCTCATCCCTTGGTATATACATCTTCTCCCAAATAGTCCACCAAATACTGATCTAATTACTGCTGTGAAGAGATTTTAATTAAGACCCTAAATCAGTTGACTTTAAGAAAGGGAGATTATCCTCAGTGGACCTTCCTTAATCAAGTAACCTCTTAAAAGGATCTGGGCTCTTCCTGGCAAAGGGAATTTGAAGTGTGAGAGGGATTTGATATGGGGGAGACTCTCTGTGCTGGTTTTCAAAATGGGGGGGCTACATGGGAAAGAATGTAGGCAGCTTCTAGATGCTGAGGATGGCCTGCCGCTAAAAGCAAGCAAAGAAGTGGGACCTCAATCCTACAACCACAAGGAACTGAAATCTGTCATAACCACATGAACTCTGACGAGACCGCAAGCCTCAAACAAGATCACAGCTACAGCAGACACCTTGATTTCAGTTTTCTGAGACCCAGGCAGAGAACCCAGCCATGCCTTCCAAGACCTCTCACCTACAGAACTATGAATAAAAAAAATGGGTGCTGTTTTAAGCTGCTAAATTTGTGGTAATTTGCTATGCCCAATAGAAAATGAATACAGTTCCCATTTTACAGACAGGAAAACTGAGATGTTACAAAAAACAGGCAGCCTAGCATGCAAAGGGAGAAAACGGGGAAAATGAAGAGTTCTTCAAGTGGCTACTTTTGCTTTTAAGTCACATTCAGTTTTTCTCTAAGTCCACAATCATGCCCTGAAAAGCACTAGGAATGCTAGTTGTCCCATTTATTCTCAGAAAGAAGGCAAATATCTGTTATTTTGTCACCATACTTCTCCAGGACAATAAGTGTTCTCCTTATTCATTCTCTATTCAAGATACCCAAGGACTTCCATTTAAAGGAAGACGACTAGAGCTTTCTGTTGGGAATCGTGAAGCTTTGTGATGAGTAGCCATTCTACTACCAGCCCTTCCTCTGGAATGGGTTGATGATCCAGGCTCTGAGATCTGCACAGATTCAGCTACTGGAGCTACAGAGAAGCTACACAAGAGCTTCCTAGGTCTCTGTTTGTGCTCAGGGCACAGTTTCTGAAATATAATCAAGTGCATGTTTTGCAAGTGTTCTCACCCTTGGAGTTTTCTGATGTGTCGGCACAGTTGTTAATTCAAAGGTTACAAAGTGTGCTTCTCCCAAGCTAATTGTCCAATTAGCTTTACAACACAGAATTACACAAGAGGTGGCAGCTCAGGCTGTAGGAACAGTAACAGTATAACTAAGTCTTAGCAAAAAAGGGGGAAAAAAAAGATGGTAAATAGTTTTCAAATGCCTATGGAATAAGCTAGGAGTACAACAGTTCTCAATCAAATGCACACTTCAAACTTCATTTGTTCCCTTCTGCGACTTGGTCTCTGCACAAAGACACTGTATGAGAAGTGAAGCCATCTCCATGCCTATCTCCGATTACTTATTGATAATCATCTACACCATGCTAAGCAGTAGGAAAGTGGTGTTGATGTTGTCCGTACAAGATTAAAGAAAACAGACCTCAGATCTCAAGTTGCTTAAAGCCATCTAAAAGGTGGCATCTGGTCCCCAATGTTTATGGCAGCAATGTTCCCAATAGCCAAGATATGAAAAGAGCCCAGATATCCCTGGACCAATGAGTGGGTAAAGAAGAGGTGGTATATATATATACAATGGATTATTACTCATCCATCAAAAAGAATGAAATCTTGCCATTTGCAATGATGTGGATGGAATTAGAGGGTATTATGCTAAACAGAATAAGTCGGTCAGAGAAAGACAAATACCATATGATTTCACTCATACGTGGCATTTTAAGAAACAAAACAGATGGACATAGGGAAGGGAAGGAAAAATAAAATAAGATGAAAACAGAGAGGGAGACAAACCGTAAGCGACACTTAATTCTAGGAAACAAACTGAGGGTTGCTGGAGGGGAGGTAGGTGAGGGGAAGGGGTAATTAGGTGATAGGCATTAAGGAGGGCAGTTGACGAACTGGGTGTTCTATGAAATGGGTGAATCACTAAATTCTACCTCTGAAACTAATAATACACTATATGTTAATTGAATTGAAATTAAGAAACATATGAGTAAATATCCAAATATATAATTTTAACAACATTAAAAAAATCAAATGTGTCTGGGCTTGTGCTGTCCAGTTGCTGACAGCAGTCACACTAAACATTTCAACAACAAAAAAAACACAAAGATACTTCGCTGTGATTTCTTCCCCAAACAGCTGAGGGAGCTCACATGGATCCTTAACAGCAACTACTTTTAGATCTTTCTACCCAAGGGTGTAGCTGGGACCGCATAGCAGGGATCTCCTATATTTAAAGAATCATTTTCAGTTTGCTTAATCAAGATTTCTGGATATCCTAAATTCAGTCCCGGGAAAAGAATAGATTACTCCAGATTGCTAGTCTTGTTTGCTACGCATTCTGGGCATTTTTGTCGATACCACTGAAGTACTCTGGAAGTGTTGGACCTGAATAGTGGGGAAAACTATAATCTTCAATTTATAGTAATTTTAGAATTTCTCCCAAAGATCTTTAAAAGCCAGGATAAATGCCAGATTTTTTTTTAAAGGGGGTAGAGGCAGAGGGAGACGAGGAGAGAGAATCCTAAGTAGGCTCCATGCCCAGGGCAGACCACGACACAGGGATTAATCTCACGACACTGAAATCATGACCTGAGTCAAAATCAAGAGTCAGAAGCTTAACAGACAGAACACCCCGGTACCCCTAAATGCCAGATTTAGAAAACAGATGTTCTGGTATTTTAGCCACTTGTGTTGGGGTATTAGTCACACACAAATTTCACAATTGTTTGACAACATAATGAAAAGACCTTGGCTATGGAGTTAAACCACAGGTTTACTAGAACACATTCTAATTTACACAGTCTTTTCTAAGCTTTCTATTTCCCTATCATCATCTAATAATATTTGTCGAAAACTGATGGCATATGCTGAATTACTAACTTTAGGTAGTATGATTAAAAAAAAAAAAAAAGTGACGTTTACCATTAGACACATCCTCAAGATGTTATGTCAAGCCCTGTAAAAGTTTGTAACCAGCATGGCATATTTTAAGTGTTATGCCCCCAAAATGGGTCCGTGATTAAAGGATTGAGACTGATATAAAGCGAAGGTTAAGCAAAGCTTTATTTCGCGCCAAGCATCAAGAACCGAAGGTTCGGGGCCGCACCTCTTACAAGAGAGGGTGACCCTTCCTTGTTTCACAGACTAGCTTTTAAGGGCAAAGGCCATGCGGTCGGGCCTGGCCACGCACAGGTGGCCAATGAGATTGTAACACACAGGAAACTCCACAGTGATGCTAGGTGACCAGCTGAATTACAATTTACCCTAGTAGACATTTGAACCAGCCTATCACCTTGGTCAGAATTGGCGCCCAAAGGGCGGGGTCCATACTCCTTGGTAACTAGGGAGACAGTATGCGCCCCCCACTGATCAGATGTCTCCACCTGGCCTGACCCACCCTTGTATTTGAGCTTTGTTATCTGAGGCTGGTTTCCGGGACTTGTTTTTAAGTAAATCCCCTGGGGGAAGGGGAGCAGGGGCAGCTTAAGGGTTACAACAAGGTTATTGTTTAACCTCAATGGAAGCCTCTGGCTAAAATATAAAAATATAAAATAGGTCCTTACATTAAGCCTTCCTTAATTAAGGAATAAAATCACCCCCTAGGCTCTAAATTACAGAATTCAATTCCTTCCCTCCCTTCCTTTCTTTCTTTCTTTCTTTCTCTCACATTTCTACATCCTAACAAAAGATGTGAAAATTAAGATGTATTTTTTTTCCCAATTCGCCAATGATTTCTATAAAGTCACCTCAAAGAGAGAGAAAACTGTGTTTGGTTAGGGCGTCAGGTCACTGGGGCAGGCTGCCCAGTAAAATGTGGTGCGGCAGTGTCCCTAGCTACCAACACAGACGCTTCCTGTCCCAAACATGTTATTCTTCACGGAACTGCTCTGAACACAATACAGAATGCAAAGCAGTGATACATGCCTCCCTTGTTATTTTCATGGTCTGTGAGAGAAAGGAAACATCAAACGTAAAATCTTTTTTTCCAGAAGTTCGGCTACGAGTAAGATTTTTATTTATTTATTTATTTATTTTTAATTTATTTATTTGTCAGAGAGAGAGCGAGCCGAGCACAGGCAAACAGAGTGGCAGGCAGAGGCAGAGGGAGAGGGCTCCTTGCATGTATTTTTTAAAAATTTATTTATTTGTCAGAGAGAGAGGGAGAGAGCACAGGCAGGCAGAGTGGCAGGCAGAGGCAGAGGGGGAAGCAGGCTCCCTGCCGAGCAAGGAGCCCAATGTGGGACTGGATCCCAGGATCCCAGGACGCTGGGATCATGACCTGAGCCGAAGGCAGCTGCTTAACCAACTGAGCCACCCAGGCGTCCCAACTACAAGTAAGATTTTATAAGGGAGTTAGTTCCTTCAGTTTATCCGAGGCATCCTATAAAGCCATGCTTTATAAAATGGGGAAAATATAACATCTATGTTTCAGGAGGTCAGTGGTGTTACTCTATTATTTTCGAGAAAAGGGAGGGTTGTTTGGCCTCCCTTACCAGTGTTTCTCCTTCCTCACAGATGGACAGCATGTGGCACTCCCTCATGGAAGACTTACTCTGGTATCAGAAAATGCATGACTTTATTCAGCACTTAAGGATGAAAGGTGCTAATGTAATTATTTTTATATTAAATCACAAACTGTTAGGATGCAAACAACTCTAAGAAGTATAAAGTGAGAGCTAAACACACGCCCATCTGGGGAAGAACAGCAGCAATGCAAAGGGATGCCTAATTTTAGAAAAGCTATTTCTGTTTTGCTCTTATAACTTGGTTGATAAAAGGAGTTTATTATCTTTTTTTTTTAATTAAAAAAATTTTTTTTTATTTGACGGGGGGAGAGAGAGAGAGAGAGAGAGAGATCACAAGTAGGCAGAGCAGTAAGCGGAGAGAGAGAGAGAGGAGGAAGCAGGCTCCCCGCTGAGCAGAGAGCCTAATGCGGGGCTCGATCCCAGGACCCTGAGACCATGACCCAAGCCGAAGGCAGTGGCCCAACCCACTGAGCCACCCAGGCGCCCCGTTTATTATCTTTTTAAAATCTTCTATATCGATAATAACATCTTGGGCGCCCAGGAGGCTCAGTCAGTCAAGCCTCTGCCTTCAGCTCAAGTCATGTTCACAGGGTCCTGGGATCCAGCCCACGTATCGGGCTCCCTGCTTAGTGGGGAGCCTGCTTCTCTCTCTCTTTCTGCTTGCTTTCTTTATCTATCTCTGTGTCAAATAAATAACATCTTCCTTTAAAAATCTGAAGATTAGGAATGTGAGATCCTAGGAATTCTAATGAGACTGAATGGGATTTACCCAAGTAAACCCAGAAGTAAATAAGAAATTTGGTGTGGAAAACACTTAGAAATTCTGAAATATGTGATTGGTGGTCTACATACTGATCACCTCCACACTGGCAATCCTTTTTGCCAGGTGAATTTGAAGATTATCCAGGACCCTGTTGTGTGAAGGTGGATGGTTTAGAAGAACGCACGGAGTTGTGCTAGGACGAAAAAGAAGGGGCAGTTCACTAGGACCTCACTGTCTTCTTTTTTTCCATAATGCTGAAGATCGTACTTCATGCTATGTTTTGAAGCAATGTAAAATGCTTATTAGATAGAAATTCAAAAATATCTAGTATGAAGCTATTTCTCACTATATCAAATATGTGGGTGATAGCTACTCAAAATTAATCTTAATAGTGTAAATGAAGTCTCTGGGATGCCAGTGAAACAGAATGGAAAGCTGGGAGAAAATTGAGGGAACCTTGAGGAAATGATGCACACTCTGTAAGAGAAGGCAGCTGGAACTGACCCCAGCCAGACCCTGCCTCACAGAATGATGATCACGCAGGTGTTAGCTTCACACGGTGGCTCCGAGTCGAAGGTTCTGACTTCATTTTCATTCCTTTCATCTATAAGCCCTGTGAATCCACAGCCTTCGTTGAAATCCTGGTTCTACCATTTATTAATGTCAAGGCCTCGGACAAGAAAGCCTCCTGTCAATACCTCCAGTTTCTTCAACCTAAAACAGAACTAATCACAGAAACTTCCTCACATGGTAAACACTCAACCTCTTCTTACATTTGTTTTCTCTAAATAAATTCACAGAGAGAAAAAAAAAATGTCTAATGAAGCAACCAAACCTTGACTGGTTTATTCACAGCCATTGAGAAACTTAATGTCTCATTATTAGTCTGTTCAAATAGCCCTAATACTGTCACAGAGAAGACCTCTGCATTTCTTTTTTTTTTTTAATAACGGAAATTTTTAAAAAAAGATTTTATTTATTTATTTGACAGAGACAGAGAGCACAAGCAGGGGGAGTGACAGGTAGAGGGAGAAGCAGGCTCCCTCTGTGGAACTTGATCTGAGGACCATGGAATTATGACCTGACCCTAAGGCAGTCGTTTAACCAACTGAGCCACCCACGTGTCCTGACCTCTGCATTTCATAACCCTGGAATTTGTGGAATTTACAAATAAGGTAGAAGTTTCAAAGTCTTGAAGATTTTACTTTTTATTACACTATACTGTATCACATATAAATATACTGATGAGTTCCCATAAAGTTCTCTTTATTACTTTCTGTAGATTTTCAAGTTGTTAGACTCCATGACATATTGGTTGTAATATAGGTTATGATTAATTGGTTTAATATTGTCTTTGGGATCACACCTATGAAGAATTAGTCATTGAATCCAGTATAACCTTGTTTTTGTGGGAAAACCAAATGACCTAAATCATTTGGTCATGAGGCCAGAGTGCAGGAGCAGAAAATGGCACTAGGAAGCCAGCTGATACTATTGAGGTTTGGGTTAAAAAGAGAACCAAGGGGAGGGAGAGATGCCCAGCTAGGAAGGAGTTAGGAAGTCCCCTCAGTTTAGCATGGGGTTGAAACCAAAATTGTTTCAATGGTCTTCATATATTCTTTTCTTTGTGGGCAGCAAGGCAAAGTTTATTGACTGATAATAAAGTGATAGTGCAAAGCTCCCAAAGAGGGAGGAGACTCGAGAGGGTTGCCCAGTCTTCATATAATTCTTGCAGAAACATCACATACAGTTTGGCAGAGACTAAATCCATTTTTTAATAGAAGAGAAGAATATACTACACTATTAAATCTGAGATAATAACAAAAGCAATGATCTTTACTGGTTTATATATACACGTGCTATGATGACATTGCAGCCCATATAAACATGAGTAGGAAATAGCTAAACATAAAAAGATCCAGAAAAGAAACCCGATATTGTGATCTTTACTGACCTCTGTGATGTGGGGACATTTTTCTGGCGTCACTCAGTCTAGAAGTTACTGTCTTTCTACCAAAATGCAGATGACCTATAAAACCCTTCCCAGTGCCCCAAACAGGAGAGGTCATTCCCAGGTAGGAAGCAGCGGCCCTGGTATCTTACCAAGAGTCTAATGGGGGTGCCTGAGCATCAGTAACTGCCAGTCTCCTGCAAACCTGGAGTGGTGGATTAGAAAGAATAACTGTTCAGGCTATAGAAACCCACTAGATAAAGGTTTGTGCTGAAAAATCAAAGCTCTGAGCAATTGCAGTGAGAGACCCTGAGGAGTCCCTGAAGTTAGGCTGAAACAGAGCGCCGTCTTCATCGGGTTATGCACAAGGATGGTGGAGGGATGTAGAAAGGGTCCACTAAAGACAAGGAACCAGAGAAAAACAGGAGGTACCTTGAGGCATTTCTCCATTTCCCTAAGTTACATCAAACTGAGGAATGAACCAGCTCCCTGGTGAGGAGGGGTGTGAGCGACACGGACTCTCATATATCGTTTGTAATTAGGAGCTCATTTTTATGCATGGAGTATGTGTGTTTATGTCAACTCAAATGTCAATTCATGCCAAGTCATACGGATCAGAAGTAACTGCCTGAAGCACTGGGTTGTTAAGGAATCTGAGGCTAGACTGAAAAACGAATATTGCCTTAGATGTAGACAGCCATGCCTAGGTGCTGAGTGGAAGATCAGGGCCTTGACAGCCAAGTCTAGACCCTAACTGGTGGATAAATTATAGATGGTTATTCACTAATATGCACAGTTGACCCTTGAACAACATGGATTTGAAGTGTGCAAGTCTACTTTCATGTAGAATTTTTTTGGACAAATACAGTACAGTTCTATAAATGTATTTTCTCTTATGATTTTCTTAATGACATTTTCTTTTTTTTAGTTTATGATAAGAATACAGTATATAGTATATATTCAGAATGTCATCATCATCAACTCTTTTCTATTATCCACAGGCTTGAAGGTCAACAGTAGGCTATTAGTAATTAAATTTGGGGGGAGTCAAAAGTTATACGCAGATTTTCAACAGTTGGATCAGCACTCCTAACCGCGTCATTGTTCAAGGGTCAGATGTATAGTCAGTCTCCATCAATCTTGTTCTCGTCCCAAAGATCTGAGTCCAAGGACTCCTGTAAGATCTTGTTGAAGATCGTTACGAGGTAGGTACATCTTCGGAAACAATTCCTGTCAAAATGCCAGGGCCAGGAAGGTACACAGATGATAGGTAACAGTTCCATGGCTTGTGCCAAACAGGACCAGCTTCTGAATGTGTCACAAGTGGGGGGAGAAAAACCATGGTGCGGCTCAGACTCCATCTCACGGGGGTTAAGAAGACAGTGCTATGGAACAGAACAGTGGTTAAAAGCCGCCTGTGAAATATGAATGGAAGAAATAATAAATTCCTTCCTGGAAGGCTAGCTCATGGCTGCTATCTCTTTTAGATTCACAGCTTGTTTCAACGTCCAAGGAACACGTGAATGCGCTTCATTTGAATAGGCAAATGTGTTCTTAATTTAAAGATAATGAAGGAAGAGAAGAAATACACACCCAAGATGGCCAGACAGATACATGGTGTCACCCAAAGAGAAGCAAAAAAGCAACAGACGTTTGGACTCTTTCAAACCAGCTGCCTCGCCTGGGCTGCACTCTTCCTGCTGGTGGCAGGCCTTCGTATTTCTGACCTTCATCTTTCTTGCTTAGGTGGAATGGGACACCGTTTAAGAACCCGAATATCTGTTCCATTAAATGACACTAAGTAACATTAAGTACAGCAAACATACAGCTAAGAACTGACATCTGGATGTCAGCCACGTGCCAGGCATAATACCTCGTGTGTTCCTTGTGGTCTCATATTTAATCCTCACAACATAACAAAAATAATATTTAATACATAGAGGCCTTGATATGTGCCAGGCACTGTTCCCAGCCCTTTACGAATATTAACTTGCTTAATGTTTACAGCAGTGCAGTGAGGTAAACACTAAAACTCCTAATGAAGAAACCAAAGAGGCTAAGGAACTTGCAAGGCCACCCACAGCGATTAGGCAAGTAGGCGGCAGAAGAGGATGGGAATTCAGGTGGTGTTGGGACAAGGGCACTCAATGCACTCTCATGTGGAATAGAAGGGAGCAGGGACCCAGAGAGCAGAACTTACTCGCTCAGGTTCACAGAGCGAAACCTAACTCAGAGTCAGGATTTGAATCCAGTCCTGTCGGACTTCAAGGACTGAGCTTCCAAGCACTTTCTCCCACCGCCCTAGGCTGGGCCAAGAAAAGGTTTTTTCTTTTGTTGACCTTTACCGTATGAGGCAGTACCATATTGCCTTACAGATTTGAGGAAATCCAGTTATTTCATGGTTGATCCATGTTCAGTTTTCAGATAATGCAAAGGTCTGCCTGGAAAATAAAAAGTCTGAATTCTCAGATTTTACTTCTAAAATCACCTGGGTTCTCTTGTCTCAGAGGAGACTGGGCTCATGCCTACATCCACATCACCAAAAGGAACTAAGACAAGGTCTCGAAATACCCTTCCGCTAATTACCCTGAATTATATGATACAAAGGCATTAGCAACACAGTGCATCTTAAAGAGCTGGAACTCTCTGTTTCGGCTTGTGGATGATGTCCAGCCCAGGCTTCTTTTATACCACCCACTCAGAATGCAGCGCTAGGATGGGGGGAGTACGTGTGAATGTCGCAGCATAAATGTGAATCTGAATGCATTCCAAAGCCAAACACAAATGCTTTTGGATTATGCATGGCTTCCTTCTCTTCACACCTCTCCTCTCATGTATTAAAGGCCCTAAAAGGGAATCATAGCAAGTCCATTTATTCACACATTTCTTTTTCTGCAAAACTCAAATCCTAGTACTTTTCAATGACAAATCAAGAACATGACATTTCCTGGCGAAGCATACTCAGAAAGGATTCAAGTCAGAAACGATCCATTATGAAGAGTGTATTTAAGAGCAATACCTTGATCTGAAAGCCAGTCTGAAGCCGTGTTTGGTTGATAAAATCATACTCTGGTATTCCCCAACCAACTTCACCAACATACTCGTATTTATATTTTGCTGGTAAGTTTCCGTTTGAGGCAGGTCTCCATAAATATCTGAGATCTCCAGTCTTTTCCAGTGCCGGGCGTTTTTCTCCTATATAGGACGTGTGCTGATGAACTTTAGGTAGATGATCCTTTATATAATCTGGGCCTTTAAAAGACAGAAAGACAGACTTTTTAAAAACTCTACACTTGGGGCACCTGGGGGGGGCTTAGTTTTTAAGCATCTGCCTCTTGATCTCAGCTTAGGTCTTTTTTTTTTAAAGATTTTATTTATTTATTTGACAGAGAGAGGTCACAGTAGACAGAGAGGCAGGCAGAGAGAGAGGGAAGCAGGCTCCCTGCTGAGCAGAGAGCCCGATGCGGGACTCGATCCCAGGACCCTGAGATCATGACCTGAGCCGAAGGCAGCAGCGTAACCCACTGAGCCACCCAGGCGCCCTCAGCTTAGGTCTTGATCTCAGGGTCCTGAGTTTGAGCCCCACACTGGGCTCCGTGGTGGGTGGTGGAGCCTACTTAAAAAAACAAAAACAACACCACAAAAACCTCTACACTTTATTCCAAAGTGCTCTTGTCATTTTAAATGGTGAAAATAATAATAGCTAATGATTATATGGCATTGACCAGATGCTCGTTGCTCTTATAAGCCTTTTAGATGTATTAGTTCAGTTAATCCTTATAACCATAAGATATGTGATACTGTTTTCACCAGTTTATAGGTGGGGAAAATGAGGCCCAGAAAGACTGGTTACTCTTGTAGAGTCACTAGCTAGCAAGGTCTTCATTGCCAGACAGGCTGTCTCACAGGTTGGGCTCTTAATTGTCCCCCACTCTACTGCTCTGTTTAGAATCAACTTAGTACAGACATGTCTTAGATACTAAAAACCCTCACTCGTGCCACACTTGTAGGCTGAGGGCTTTTAGACATTGGGGTGTTTGATGTAGATAAAATCCTGAAATGAGAATGAGCAAATTTCCCAAATGTAGCAGAAGCAACTGGAAAATGGAGACTCTCAGATGAGAAGGGCATTGTGTAACAGGTGATGACCAAAGACAGGGATATTTAATAAATATTCATATTTTAAATGTAAGGCAGTGATCAAAAAGGAATCCATGAATTGTGGAAGTGGGTAAAACAAACAGAAATAAGAGAAGGTCTGGGGAAAGATCACTTAAATAAACCTGGTATTGAAAGTTGAAGATGTGAAATGTAAAGGGGAGCAAAGATCTGTGGGAAGAATGGTACTGATGTAAAATAGAAAGTGAGCTGCTGGCCAGGGAGTGTTTCAGAAGTCCCAGACCCAACACAGCTGCAGACTGTATGGACAGGTGAGGGGTGCAAAGGAGAAGCTTCATTCTCGTTCCCAGAACTTGACCAAAGACATTGGAGGCAGAAACTGTGCTGTGGTCATGATGTCACCTGGTCCCTCCCGGTTCTGTGGCTCCTTTCATCTGGCTCTCGGCCTAGGGAGCTCAGTGTTTGCAGAGCACACAGATGCGCCTGGGCTTTGACAAGGTACTCTGACAGGATGGTCAATGTGCTAGCAAGTCTGGGCTTACAAAAGTCATCAAGCTTTCCTGGGAAGTTGGGAACAAAAGAAATTGCTCTTCCGACAGGACACGTGATTTGGGCAGGTGTTTTCACAGCTTCCTAACCGCCATCACTCCCTAGGATGCACTGAGTATTCACTGTGGCTAATTTCCCTTGATGAATTCATTGGCTTATCCATTGTATTCATGTCTGGGTTTTCCCTCAGGTGTAATGACTTTGGTAAAGACTAGAACGGCCAGAGTATGAAATAGTGTTTTTTGTTTGTTTGTTTTGTTTTTTATGTGACAGGACTGAGGTCTTACCTATAAAACTCCTTTCATAGGGAATTTTTGTAGGCTCTTCTGTACACGACAAAATACAGAACAACTGTGGTTAGTCTTGCTGAAATTTCAGTATATGTTGAGGGCAGTATTTTCCCAAATGTTTCATCAAATGCTGCTCCCGTGAGGATACCATAATGATATATGTAGGAGCGGGACAAGAGTGCTCTTTAGTCAAAAACATCTGGGAACACGGCTTGCTGCCTTTGCCTTTTACATAATCACAGCATATGAAAGCATAATAAAAGCCCTGAGAAATCCTGTAGTAAATAAGCCCGTTTACAATGAGGTAACCCAGTATTTCCCAAACTTATTTAAACATGCATCTCTTCTCCCTGCTGGGTCCCGTTTACACATTCTGCAGATACCAACGGATTTGGGGAACATTGCATTTGTGTAATGTTTCGGTTATCATTAAAATTTTGTCATCACCACATGTTACTACAGATGGGAGAGAAGATACATATCTGTAGTTAGTTCCTTGGTCACTCTGTGGACTGCTTTTCACTGTTTAAAAGAGCCGTGACTTGACAGCAGAATCAAAAGCACTTAGCTGTAGACAGCGTAGGGGAAGGTGCCCGTACTCCGCAAACCGGGAGTATGTTTAAGGGCTGATGGGGTGGGCAGGGGGCTCCAACCAGGGTTCTCTGTGGCTTTAGTCAGGTTGCTGGATTTTTCCAAACTCCTGTCTCCTCATCCGTGCTTTAGAAATAGTGTGACACGATAGTCAAGGCACAGGAGAATCCCGGGAAGACCCTGCCCTGGGCACAGAGTGGACTTGGGCATCTGCCTTAAGAGACGGAGGCAGCTAGATGCCAGAGCCCAAGGCAGGCCCCGTGTTCACAGCAGAGGCCCCGGAGCCAGCCCAGGGTTTACCGGACCCAGACGTCTGCATATCACTGCCGGACCAGCGACACACAGGAACGCGCTTTCCTTAGGGAGAACGCTCCTCAGGTGCTCGGCTTGAAGTGAGCCATTGTGCTCTCCCAGACCTCATCCTCCAGATCCTAGGCTCTATGCTGGCTGTGATTCCCTGCTTAAAAGTAGAACTTCCAACCCATGTGCAGTCCTCGGTCTCTTTATTTTTCCCTTACCAATGATCATCTCTGTTCATCTACAGTTGCTCCATCCCTTAGGGTGTTTCTAGTTTTTCTTTTTCTTTTTTTTTTTCGTCCTATGGCAAGTTTTCCTGGACCTTTCTTCCTCTTCCCCAAACTTCAGCCTTGTTTTGCCAACAGTGAGATCAGCAGCCCGGGATTAATAAAGTCCTCATTTGCCCATCTTCTTTAAAGTTCTCTTCTGTGTCTGAAGGCTTGCTCTAACTGGACTAGGAGCAGCTACGGCGCTTACACAGAGCTGCCCTATGCCGTCTGTCACTCTGAACTCTTCTCCACTGGGTAGCCCCATTACGATGGGGAAAGGAGATGTACTTCCATTAAAACCTGTACTGGGCTTCGTGGCTCCGCGTTTCTCTATCTTCTTGACCTGGAAAGACTGTGTATGTTTCCTCTCCCCGCTACATGGACCCAATAGTACTCACTCGTTTGTGTTGAGATTCTAGATTTACAGTTAAGGTTGTGGGTTTGTTTTTTTTTTAAATTTTTAAAAGATTTTATCCACTTATTTGACAGAGAGAGAGGGAACACAAGCACGGGGAGTGGGAGAGGGAGAAGCAGGCTTCCTGCCGAGCAGTTAGCCTGATGACTGAGCCACCCAGGTGCCCCAAGGTTGTGGTTTTTTAATCTAAACTGCTGAAGGTTCAAATCCTGGCTTTGTCTTAGGCTGGCTTTGTGACCCAGGAAGAGTTCTTCAGCCTCTGAGTTTTAGGCTCCTTATCTATAAAATGAGAATGGTGATACCTACCTATCTTGTTGCCATGTCAGATGGAGAGGAGGGGATCAATTTTATTTAAAGAAGTGCTTAGGTGAGAATGTGGCATACAGTATATAGCTAATATTACTATTAGTGTCTTTTCCTTTGTGCTTGTTTTTTAAATTTTTATTTGATGTTTTGTCTCACCTTTTAAAATTTTAAAAAATATATATATTTTTTAATTTTTAAAAAAATTTTTAAAAATATATTTTAGGGGGGCACCTGGGTGGCTCAGTGGGTTAAAGCCTCTGCCTTCAGCTGAGGTCATGATCCCAGGGTCCTGGGATCAAGTCCCACACTGGGCTCTCTGCTCAGCGGGGAGCCTGCTTCCCCCACTCTCTCTCTCTGCCTGCCTCTCTGCCTACTTGTGATCTCTGTCAAATAAATAAATAAAAATAACATTTTTAAAATATATATACATATATATATTTCAGGAGCATTCCCTGATGAGCAATTTATTCCTATTGTGAACTTTAAATCCTTTTCTCTCCAGGGGTTGGCAAACTATTCTTATGAAAGGTCAGAGAATAAGTAGTTTTGGCCTTGTAGAGCATACTGTCTCTGTCTCAACTACTTAACTCTCCCACTGTAGGGCAAAAACAGCTGTAGACAACATGTAAACTAAAGAGTGTGGCTATGTGCCCATTAAACTTTATTTATGGACACTGAAATTGTAATTTCATTGAAATTCACATGTAACAAAATATTATTCTTCTTTTGCTTTTTCCCTAACTATTTGAAAATGTAAAAGCCATTCTTTATTCACCAACCTACAAAAGCCGGTGGCAGGACAAATTTGAACCAGGAGCCATAGTTGGCCAATCTCTGCTGTAGATGGTGGGATCATGGTTTACCTAAGAAAGCAGATCATCACAAAGGCTGAAAAGAGCACAGACAGGCCAATCTGGGAGGTTTTCCAACAAGCTTCATCTGTTGCCAGCTATGGCATAAGTCAGTAGAAAAAGAGAAAATTCCATCTCTGAGGCAAATGTCTCTTTCTGACCTCTTGACATTTCCAGTGTTTCACTTAATAATCAGCTCATTCATTCGTTTATGCTTTCACTTATTTATCTATTCAACAAATGTTTGTTGATCTCTATGTCCCTCCCTGTTCTGCATGCTGGGAGTATAGAAGTGAGCAAAGCAAGCACCCTGTCTTCACGGAGCTTACATTTCCTTGAAGAGGCAGAAATAAAAGTAAATAGTCTTTCAATAGCTTTCATTTGACTTATCACAATAACCTCCTAAACTAGTCTTGGTTCTGGTTTCTATCCTGTCCAATCCATCCTCCACACAGCTGCCTAAAGGGAATGAAAACTCAGTTAAAATAAATGCCTCTTGGGGCACCTGGGTGGCTCAGTAAGTTAAAGCCTCTGCCTTCGGCTCAGGTCATGATCCCAGGGTCCTGGGATTGAGCCCCACATCAGGCTCTCCGCTCAGCGGGAAGCCTGCTTCTCTTCCTCCCTCTCTCTGCCTGCCTCTCTGCCTACTTGTGATCTCTGTCTGTTAAATAAATAAGTAAATAAATAAATAAATCTTTAAAAAAAAATAAATGCCTCTTCTCTTGAAAAAACATGAAATGATTTTCTACAGTGCTCATAATTTTTGCCATCCAGATTTCTTAGGATGGCTGATGAGTATCTTCATAATCCGACCCCAACCTACTTATTTTTACCTTCCTTCACTTTTTCTCTTTATCAAAATTCATCTTTTAAGGTTTATTGTGAGTGATACTTTTCTAGACAATACCCCTACTCTCCCAAGTCAAATTAGACACTCCCAGGCTGCCTTAACAGTAGTTTCTTTTAATTTCACTTTCCTTTTTATATAATATTTAAGCTCCTAGAGCTTAATATCATATTTATATGGTATTTATATGATATTTAATATAATATTTATTTGATTATATCATATTTAAGCTCCTAGAGCTTACCCTCCTAGAGGGTAAAGGCTCTACCTTATTTATGTCTATAAACTTTTAAAAAAGATTCTTTAATTGAAATATATTTGATACATAACTGTGTAAATTTAAAGTGTGCAACATGTTGATTTGATACATATATTGTAATATGATTGCCATTACAGTGATAATTAGCACATCTATACTGTCACTTAATTATAATTCCTTTTTAATGGTTGGAATAGTTAATATATGGCATCTTGACAGGTTGGATGAAAATAAGACATTATTATTGTTTATGTTTACTATGCTGTGCATTAGATCTCTAGGACTTATTTACTGGTCTTTGCAAGTCTCTGCCCTTAAATATCTCCCCAGTCTCCAGTCCCTGGTAACCACTATTTTACTCTATATTTTTACGAGTTTGGCTTTTTTTTTTTTTTTATACTATGTATAAGTGTATCATATAGTACTTGTCTTTCTCTGTCTGACTTATTTCACTTAGCATGATGTCCTCAAATGCCATCCATATTGTTGCAGATGGCAAGATGGCCTTCTTTCTCGTGGCTGTATAATATTCCATTGTCTGTATTTATTACCTCTGTAAACTCCTACTTGCCAGCACAGTACTTTGAACACAATTGGTTCTCAAGAAATATGTGTCAAATGCTGAAGTGAGTTGTTAGTTGAATAAATGAATTTGAAAATTCCATCCAAAGCGATGCCTGGCTGGCTCAGTCTGAAAAGCATGCAACTCTTGATCTCGGGGTCATGAGTTCAAGCCCTGGGTTGAGTGTAGAGATTACTTAGGATAAATAAATCAATAAACTTTAACAGAAATCCATCATAAGACAGGAAGCATATAAACTTATATTAAAAGAGAAGCAAGTACTTCTTTAAGTATCTGAAGAGCAATGTACTCTCCAGAGCTACCTTAAATCCTCCTATTTTGGATTTTATGATATGACACTTAAGGGTAAGGTCAGAGGAAGAACTGCTTTTCACAACATTTATTTTTAACAGAGAGAAGGATGAGTGCTCATAGTAATATTACTTCATTTTATAATATTGCCTCATGAGGCCAATTCTCCACTTCAGTGACCAAAATGAAACATTCCAAGGAAATAAATCGAAAGGAATCAAGTGGAACATGGAAATGAGTGTTTTAATAAGTATATTTGAAAATCTGTTGACAATATGGGCATAAATTTGCCATTACAGATGCGCTGTGCAGAACAGCTGGGCTTATTGGGAGACTCAAGGCCAAGACAGAGGTCAGAGGTGACAGCAGGAATGTGAAACTAAGGAATGTGAAACTATGAAATGAACACTAATGGATACATAGCACAAGATACATCTCTTTGCATGTGGGGGGAAGGAGAGAGGAGAGGATGCTGGAAATTAATTTTTGCAACTGCTAATGTGAATAGGACTCTCCAGTTCTGACAATTACTACAGAATGGACCCACGGACTGGAAAAATTTTAAGGACTTCATTTCAGTCCCATTGGTGCAGTTGTGCAGTGGGTCTAACCATTAAATAAACTGAAAGATTAAGTTTGTCAGATTTCTGAAAGAGCCAAATAAACATCAGGCAGAAACATCCTTGCTCCTTACATCTGTTCTCTCAAACAATAAACCTCTTGTGGATAATCTGAAAACATTAGAGGAAGCCTCCAATAAACTCAAACTGCCTCTAATAAATTCGAGGGATTATTGTGTCAATAAGGTAACTTATAATTACATATGAAATTACAAATTGGAATTTAGAGTTATAAAGAAATTGAGATTTCACTTGACACTTATGCACAGTTCAGCTGATGGTTGAACTCACATTGATGGCACCCTACTGTGTGCCGGGAGCTGGGTCAGGCTGAACAAAGATTAATAGGACATAACCTCTGTCTTTCTGCTTTTTCAAATAGACTGAATGACTGTGTCCCCCTCCAAGTGCATACGTGAACCACTAAGGCCCAACGTGATGAGGTTTAGAAGTTGCGCTTGTGTGAGGTGACTAGTTCTTGAGGGTGGACCTCTTGTGAATGGGATTAGTGCCCTCACGAGAGGGACCCCGAAGAGCTCTTTCGCCCCTTCCGCCATTTGAGGTTATAGCAAAAAACACAGCCGTCTATGAACCAGGGTGTGGGTGCTCAGCAGACACTGACTCTCCTCTCACCAGGTGCCTTGATCTTGGACTTTCCAGCCTCCAGAACCATGAGAGATAAATTTCTGTTGTGAATAACCCAAGGCAATGATATTCTATTGCAGTAGCTCCAAACAGACTAAGACACCGTACAGTCTAAAGAAGACTATGTTCATCTCCGCTAGGAAACATTGCTCTCATGACAAACAATGTTATTCATTGAAACTTTAAAGTACAGTTTGATCTAGGTTTCATATGCCTGCTTAGGTTTCCTAGCTGTTTCATGAGTGTGGGTCTTGTCTCTCTGCTTGTCAAGCCAGCCCTTGTTAGTTCCATTTAGAGACACGAACGGTCTTCTGTTTGCTTTGTAACTTCCACAGCATTCTAAGTAGTACAATACAGTAAGCAAACACTTGGTAATATTCCTTGAAAGAATGACTACTTTATCATTAAAGGTGCTGATATAATCCAAAAGTATAAAATTCTGTATTTTTCCTGCTGAGTGCAGAAAAAAGGCAAGATCAAAAGTTTTGCAGATATCTCTGGACTTTTACTTGGAAAATAAAACCAACAGATTTATCCTGACAAAAGTTTGCAACCAGGTGATTTGCTCCAGATTCATCTCACCTGAAGGGGAAATGTAAGTAGATAATAATAAATAGGTTTCACTTTTCCTTTTTGGCTTTTGTCTTGGGAATTTTCCTAGTATAAACATGCCTAGTCAATTGTATTACAAGAAATTGTATTACCACTCATGGAAACAGGCTGTAGGTGTCCCACTGAAAAAGGATATTTAAAAGATTTATGTATGTAACACTAACAAGAACTCGTTATGAGTACTGTAAATAACAGGGAATCCATGGCAAATGGATTAAATAATAAGAAAAATTGCTGTCATGTAATAAGATTTTTTTGTGGTAGGAAGATTCTGTGGTTGCTTAATTCAGGAGCTCAGTGATGTCTTCAGAAAGGCAGTCTTGCCACCTGTGTGCCTTCAGGCAAAGCTCTGTGTGAGGTCCCAATGAGGCTGTCAGTTCCTAGTGTCAAAGCAGATACCGAAATGCCCATGAGGGCGGGGTGTGTTTTGTCAGTGGAGAAGCCTTTCCTAGAAAACCCCAGATGAGTTGCTCTCTCATTTTATCGGCCAGGATTGAGTCATTCATTTCTTCTGAAAACTAAGCACTGGTAAGAGTGACTGGCTTGAAGGAGTCAGGGTTTAACCCTGAGTCATGGGAGGTGGGTGTGGACACCCAAACAAAATGGAGGTGCTCTAAAAGGAAGAAGGTGTATTGCCCTCTGAGTTGTTGGCTACAAAGCATGTAGGGAAATGTTCATCATAGAAAAAGAAAGAAATAAATCTTTCACACACATCTACAATACAACTTTTTCCTGTTTTGTAATCTACTTTAAAGACTACATTAATTATTTGAAGTCAGTACTTCACCTTCCTTTGGTTCTGGAGCATGATCTCCAATTATGATGATCTGTTTTGGTATTTGTGCTCTCCTACCTGAGGATATAGACTTAAATGGAAATGATGCAAAGAAAAGGAGGCCAGCCAGGGGCTCCATCAGAACTCATCTTCTCAAAATGCAAGGAAAAGAGAGCAGTTGCTGGTGTTCCTATTTAAACCTTTAAAAAAAAGATTTTATTTAATTTATAAGAGAGAGAAGGGGGGAGAGAGAGAAAGAGAGGGAAGGGCAAGAAGACCCCCTGAGCACAGAGCCTGAGATGGGGCTCAATCCCAGGACCCTGAGATCATGACCTGAGCTGAAATCAAGAGTCAGATGCTCGGGGGCACCTGGGTGGCTCAGTGGGTTAAAGCCTCTGCCTTTGGCTCAGGTCATGATCCCAGGGTCCTGGGATTGAACCCCGCATCGCATCGGGCTCTCTGCTCAGCGGGGAGCCTGCTCCCCCTCTCTGCCTGCCTCTCTGCCTACTTGTGATCTCTCTCTGTCAAATAAATAAATAAATAAAATCTTAAAAAAAAAAAAGAGCCAGATGCTCAGCCACTGAGTCACCCACGCACTCCTCAGAGAGAGAGCAGAGGTCTGTAAACTCTTCTGGAAAAGATGGCGAGTAAATGTTTTGGCTTGTGGGCGATACCCTATTGGTCACTATTCCTCAGCCCTGGCCCAAGCAGCACAAAAGCAGCCACAGACAATGTGTAAACAATTGTGTGCCTACATTCTAACAAAACTTGATTTATGGACCCTGAAGTTAGAATTTTATGTCATTTCATGTCACCAAATATTCTTCTTTTAATTTTTTACAACCACTTACAAAGTTAGAGAACATTTTTGGCTGCATAAAACCAGGTACCAAACCAGATTTGTTCCGCAGGCTGTAGTTAACTAACCCCTGATCTAGCGTGTGTCTCATGTTTGCCTTTTATTTTACATAAGAAGCTACCATTAGATGAGAAGCTGCCGTTTGTATTTTAGATAGGAAGTTTCTATTCTGATTACAAGCAAAAGTTAGTGCTTAAAAAAAATTTCTTTTAAATGTATTATTTTGCATGGAAGTGCTCACTTTTTATTTGTATAATAGGTCCCAGTAAAGTCCATTGCTTAATTCTATATTGCTGATGTTAATTTGGCCTCATTTCATTTCTGACTTTGTGATCTTGATTTTATTATTATTAGGATTGCCTAAGTGATCAGTGAGGAGATGCAAATGTAGTTAACCTGCCAGGGCAAATAAAATATAGAAACAGTGGGGTGGAATACTAAATTATACAGGTAGATTGGAAATAACATCAGGTAAGAATTACACTGGTTTTACCCCACCAGAAAGAGCTGAGAGAGTACACATTGCTCCATTAGTGCTCTGAGTAATGATGATAATTACAACCTAATCCAAAGAGGAGAGCATAGCTAACACTGGACTGGATAGAAACGGCTACTCCAGTTATGGGACTATGAATCACAAAATGTACCATTGACTTAATACCAGGTTGGCTTCAAAAGAGAAAAGAAAAGAAATTCACCACTTTAAATGTAGATATTGATAGTAAGTTACAACATAACTACAGACAAGTTAAAATGTAATTTATTAAAATAACACTTTTTTAGCCTAGGTGAAATATGGCAATTTCCTTCTCTATTCCCTCGATAAACAGTGTATCAGGAAAGGATTGTCTATTTCTTTCTTTCTTTTTTTTTTTTATTTGTCAGAGAGAGAGCGAGAGAGAGCGAGCGAGCACAGGCAGACAGAGTGGCAGGCAGAGGGAGAAGCAGGCTCCCCGCCCAGCAAGGAGCCCGACTCGGGACCGATCCCAGGACGCCTGGAACATGACCTGAGCCGAAGGCAGCCGCTCAACCAACTGAGCCACCCAGGCGTCCCCAGGATTGTCTATTTCTAGATGCCAGCAAGTGAATTCAATTTAGACCAGGGCAATTTGGACTAGAAATTGATATTTCTCACTTTGTAAATTATATAATAAGTACAGGAATGCCTGGCTGGCTTAGTTGGTAAAGCATGTGATTCTTGATCTTAGGGTTGTTGAGTTCCAGCCCACACTGGGTGTAGGGATTACTTAAAAAAAAAAAAGTAGAAATGGCTAAAGGTATGCTATAAGAAAAAATATGACACCTGCTATTTGAATTATTGAGAAATATTTAATTATAAAAAACAAGAAAGCATTGATCAACAGATAGGTACTCTTTATAGTTCTTTTTATCTTTTTTGTTACACCTTTAACCCTTTCTACTTGGACCCCTTGGGGACTGGTTGTGCGCCCAGACAGTATAGAAGGATTGAAATAAAATGACTGCTTACTTATTCCTAGAATAGATTTCACTGGGTTACAGAGCTTTGCTTTCAAAATGGATTTGTGAACAGGTGAACTATTAGATTCACAAAGCCACATGAGAGCAGAGATTTACAAATTATAAGTTAATTTAAATTTCTTTATCACTCCATATCAAATAACCTTACTCTGGGATCTATTTTCCATCCCCGTGATAAACATTTCCTCTAGAATCCACTTGGTATAATAGAAAGAGCACTTGGGCAAGGAGAATGGCAACTGGGATTTTGGTTTTAGCCTCGCTGCCATTGGCTGTGAACTTTGGAAAGTCATTTTATCTTCCTTGTTAACCTCAATTTCTTCATCATTTTTTTTTCAACAACTTTATTGAAGTATAACTGAAATACAATAAACTACATATATTTAAAGTGTATAATTTGTTAAGTTTTATATGTACACATGTAACAGGTTTGCCAGATAAATACAGGATACACAGTCAAATTTGTATCTCAGGTAGACAATGAATAATTATTTTAGTATAGATATGTTCCAAACATTGTGTGATACATATGCTAAAAACTCTTTATCTGGTTAAGTTTAGTTGGGCATCCTCTATTTTTTACTTGCTAAATCTGGCAACCCTAGTCATGAAATATCCACCACCATCAAGATAAAGAACATATCCATCACCCCCAAGAGTTTCATCATGCCCCTTTGCAAATCGTTTTTCTCACTCCCTACCCTTTTTCTATACCCCAAGCAACCACTTACCTGCTTTCTCTTACTATAATTAATTTGCATTTTTTACAATTTTATTTAAATGGCATCAGTACAGTGTGTGCTTTCTTTTGGCTGGTTTCTTACACCAAGCATAATTATTTTGAGATCTTTATTATGACATGTACTAACAATCTATTCTTTTTTATTGTGAGCAGTATCTTGCAATAAAATAAATAGAACTGTATGGTAGGCAATAGTTTATCCATTTTCCTGCTGATGGACTTCGAGGTGGTTTTCAGTGTGTAGCTATTACAAAGAAAGCTGCTATGAGCAGCTGTGTACAGATCTTTGTATGGAAATGTGCTTTCATTTCTTCCAGGTAAATACCTAAGAGTGGAATAGCTGGATCATAGGGTGGGTGTATTAACTTAAGAAACTGCTAAATTGCTTTCCAGAGTGGTGGTATCATTTTACATTTCTATCTGCATGGTATGAGAGTTCTGTTTTCTCCACATCCATCACATCCATGTAATACTTGGTAGAGTTGATCTTAATTTTTGCCATCCTAATAGGTGTGTGGTGGTATCCCATTGCAGTTTTAACTTGCATTTCTCTAATGATTGATAATGTTGAGCATCTTTTTTTTTTTTTAAGATTTTATTTATTTGTCAGAGAGACACAGCAGGAGAGGGAACACAAGCAGGGAAAGAGGGAGAGGGAAAAGCAGGCTTCCTGCTTAGCAGGGAGCCCGATGCAGGGCTAGACCCCAGGACCCCGGATGATGACCTGAGCGGAAGGCAGACACTTAATGACTGAGCCACCCAGGTGCCCTGATAACGTTGAACATCTTGTGCCTATTTGCCCTCTGTATGTCTCTTTGGATGACATTTTTAAATTGTCATTTTTAAATTGCGTTGTTTTCTTGTTGAGAGGTTGAGTTATTTATATATTCTGGATACGAGTCTTTTATCAATATGTACTTTGCAAATATTTTCTTCTAGTCTGTCTTTGTATATTTATATCCTCTTAACAGTGTTTTATGGAGAATAATTTTGATACAGACCATTTTATAAATGTTCTTTTATGGATCACACTTTAGATGTTGAATCTAAAATATCTTTGTCTACCCCAAGGTCACAAAGATTATCTCCTATGTTTTCTTTTAGATGTTTAAAATTTCAGGTTTTCATTTGGGTCTATGATCTATTTCAAGTTGATTTTTATATATGATGGGAGATATGGTTTGGAAAATACAATTTTTTGTATAAGGATATTTAGTTGCTCTAGGACCATGTTTAAAAGATTGTCCTTTTGGCTAGTATCCAAAATCTATAAAGAGCTTAGCAAACTCAACACCCAAAGAACAAATAATCCAATCAAGAAATGGGCAGAGGACATGAACAGACATTTCTGTGAAGAAGACATCCAGATGGCCAACAGACACATGAAAAAGTGCTCCACATCACTCGGCATCAGGGAAATACGTATCAAAACCACAATGAGATATCACCTCACACCAGTCAGAATGGCTAAAATTAACAAGTCAGGAAATGACAGATGCTGGCGAGGATGCGGAGAAAGTGGAACCCTCCTACACTGTTGGTGGGAAGGCAAGCTGGTGCAACCACTCTGGAAAACAGCATGGATGTTCCTCAAAAAGCTGAAAATAGAGCTACCCTATGACCCAGCAATTGCACTACTGGGTATTTACCCTAAAATACAAACGTAGTGATCTGAAGGGGCCCGTGCACCCGAATGTTTATAGCAGCAATGTCTACAATAGCCAAACTATGGAAAGAACCTAGATGTCCAACAACAGATGAATGGATAAAGAAGATGTGGGGTGTGTGTGTATATATATATATGTATATATATATATACACATATATACACAATGGAATACTATGCAGCCATCAAAAGAAATGAAATCTTGCCATTTGCGACAACGTGGATGGAACTAGAGGGTATTATGCTGAGCGAAGTAAGTCAATTGGAGAAAGACAACTATCATATGATCTCCCTGATATGAGGAAGTGGAGATGCAACATGGGGGTTTGGGGGGCAGGAAAAGAATAAATGAAACAAGATGGGATCGGGAGGGAGACAAACCATAAGTGACTCTTAATCTCACAAAACAAACTGAGAGTTGCTGAGGGGAGGGGGGTCGGGAGAGGGGGGTGGGGCTATGGACATTAGGGAGGGTATGTGCTATGGTTATTGTTGTGAAGTGTGTAAACCTGGCAATTCACAGACCTGTACCCCTGGGGATAAAAATACATTATATGTTTATTAAAAATTTTTTTAAAAAAGATTGTCCTTTCTCCACTGAATTGTCTTTGCTCTTTCTTTTTTAAAGTGATATATCACTATACAAATCACTAAATGCACACACACACACAGTGGTAGTTTACTGGGTCCCTGTATTCTTTCTGTGGGCTGCAGTCAGAAAGGTTTGAAAGCTTTTGATATAACAGTCACTCAAATTACTTTTTTCTGTCTCCTACTTTATTTCTCCCCACTGAGTTTATATCACTCTCCCTCTGTAATTCACTCTGCCCTTTCATTCAGTATGTCTTGTGGTTTGCAGGTGGTTTATGGCAAACCATTTCCTTTCTCATTTCTTTTGTTTTGTTGGGAGATGTCATGATGTAGAGAAAAGAGAAGAGACCATACCTCATCTGAATTCTATTTCATTAGATGTTTGTGTCTTTCTTCAAAATGCTTTGTTTTCTGGCTCACTTATATGGAACCACATCTAAAAACCTATACGATTGTTGCAAGAATTGAGAGATATTGTATGTAGCATGTGTATGCCATGCCTAAACATGTCATTGGCATGTAACAGATGCCTGATGATGGTTATTATCCTATTACGTACCTTCTGACCACCATTTTTATTACTCCCCTCAACTTTTGCCAGGCCTGTTCCTTCTTCCATGTTAATGCTATTGTAGCCTCTACAAGATTAGTCCTGTGATGAGTAAATACACTGCCCTGGGCTACTGCAGTGAGAAATGTTTAATGCTATTACACATGAAGTATCATGGTGCCAAACAGATGGAAATCAGATTTAATTTTAAGCGAAAAAAGAAAAATTATTCTTCCACAAAAGAAACCTTAAAAATCTCCCTCCCACTGTCAAGGTAGAAGAAAAATACTCTTTAGACGGAACGCAGCTGCTAGAGATGTAAACCATTCAGCTAAAAGGACCGAAGCTGTAGCTGAAACACCATTCCCCAGAACCGAAAGACAACAATTAGAATGTTCTGTGATTGCCAACAGGGGCACGACTGTTCTATTGTCTTATACCAGATGAGAAAATGTCCGGCACTCAAGAGAAATTTGGACTGAACCCTGTCTGTCTAAGAATTATTATCTGGTGAGTCTGTTGCAAAGAGAAATTGGAGACTGTATTTGTTGTGTTTACTTCCTTAAATATTAAAAATAATCAAGGAACCACTCTATGAATTCCTGCATTCCTAGCCTAGGTAAACACAACCTGATTATACATAGTTGAAATTCTGGAAGCTAATATGGTTGTTCTATTTGTGCACCGTATCACAATTTTAATAAATGTACTCCTTTTTACTTACATGCGGTAAGCGTCTAGCTGTTTTACCGTAATTAATTTGTTCAGTCATCCCAATTATAAACAATGGCCTGGTATAGAAGCTACAGGTCAAGAGTGTCTCATTGATACCTCATTCCAGAAACTTAGTTCAAAACCCATCAACAGGAGTGGGGTTTGGATATTTGGATGTTCCACAAAAGTTTTGATCTGAGCTTTCACAGGTCTAGAGCTGCACCTTCCAATATAGTACCCATGGCCACAACTGGTATGAAGTACTCAAGCTCCTAGTCCAAACTGAAACATGCTGTAAATTGAAAACATACCAGACTTCCAAGATTTAGTACAAAAGAAAGAATGCAAAACATTGCATTGATACTTTTTGATATAGATTTCATATAGAAATGACAAGAATTTGGATATATTGGGTTAAATAAAGCATATTATTAAAGTTATTTCACCTATTTTAACTTTTAAAATGTAGCTACTAGGGAACTTTGAATTATATATTTGTGGTTTGCATTTTACTCCTATTGAACAGTGCTAGTCTGGAGTTTGGATACTTGTGAAATTCTATGATCCTTAAGCTGGTGGATAATTATAAATGTGGTTCTTAAGATGGGGAATACTTGTTGCAATGTTTGTTAGAGAGGGCGAGGTCTTTGTGAGCATAACTCACTGAAGAGTCAGAAGCCGTCTAGAATGGTCTATTCAGGAGACTAAAATGAAACTAATTTGAGCAACTGTGTTTATGCAGGGGAAGAGCCAGTGGCTTTAATGTGTGGATAAGCGACCACGCCTTGTCAGTGCAATGTAATGTTCAACTTGTTACTCATCCCTGAAACCTGCCTCCCAGGTTTCTGTGGCTAATTGCGCACAGCTGGATCCCTTTTAGAGTGAGATTACACTCCCTACAGGATATGTTGCACATGCTGATATGTTGAGAGTTTCTAAGTTTTCACTCCACATAATACTCACTTTAGGTCATGTTATGGTTTTGAAAAAAAATTTTTTTTAAGATTGTATTTATTTGTCAGAGAGAGCGAGCATGAGCTGGGGGAGCGGTAGGCAGATGGAGAAGCAGGCTTCCTGCTGAGCAAGGAGCCTGATGTGGACTATCTCCCAGGACTCTGGGATCATGACCTGCGGTGAAGGCAGACGCTTAACTGACTGAGCCACCCAGGCATCCCAGGTCACATTACGAAAGATGATTATAGGTAATACGAGAAGGTAACAAATTGAGATCGCCTGGATCTCTATGAGCTGTAATCAGATAGATACAAGACAACTTTAGGGACAAGGTTTTTTAAGTCAGAGCAATCACAGACTACTAATTACCTAATAAAGAGTATAGATAAAAAATATGTCAACCATAGGTCAACTTCATGGAAGCATATAAATGAGGTAGTCAGAATGGCAAACGTTGATAGTGTCTGCTAACCATAAAAGAGGGCTGAGGGGTCTCTTGTTGAGAGCTGTTACTCAAGAGGAGAGTGAGGAGGGTCAGGCCATTATGGTTTAGCCCCACTGAGTCAATGTTGTGCATTGTTTTCCTTGGAATGCCAATGTTTTTCTAGCATAGTTCTGTGAATGATGATGCTAGCAGTATTTTCTTCTAATATTTAGGGACGCCTGGGTGGCTCAGTTGGTTAAGCGGCTGCCTTCCGCTGAGGTCATGATCCCAGCATCCTGGGATTGAGTCCCACATTGGGCTCCTTGCTCAGCAGGGAGCCTGCTTCTCCCTCTGCCTCGCCTGCCACTCTGCCTGTGCTCGCTCACTCTCTCCCTCTCTCTCTAACAAATAAATAAATAAAATCTAAAAAAAAAAATGCTGTATTTGAGGTTTACAGGACATTACACATGAGTTCACCTGATACGTAGCCGCCAGATATTCCATACACGCATATACCTGCTGTGACTCAGACTTTTTAATCTGTAAAATGGCGATAACAAGATCTGTGGCACAGATTTTTATGAGAATGACGTAAGATAATTCATGTAAAGAATTTAGAATGGTGCCTAGCATAGTCTGTGCTGTCAGTGAGTGTTAGATAATGGAGATGATGATGATGATCTGATATATACATATATTTAATGATCGCTGGTCTTTCATTTTCATGTTATAATTTTAATATATATTTATGAAATGGCTCAAATGTTGACTTTTTACAGCAAATCATTAATATAGTAAATCATATTTCATTATCTGCTTTAATTCAACAGTACACTTTATTTTGTTAACTCCATCCTTATTAAATCTTTCAACGCATTATAATTGAAAAAATATTGCTGTGGTTACAGAGCGAGGACTCAGGAAACATCCATTAAATCCATGAATGAGGTGAATGTGAGCAGTGTTGCACTGGACATTGGCTCATCCAGTATTTTCTTTCTGGCTCCAAGTCTGCAGCCGTGGTTTCCTGGTAAATGTTTAACAACTGGCTCTCAGAGGAGAAAGGTATGATTTTAGCATTTACGTTTACCAAATTTTGTGATGTCAGTATTCCCACCGCGGCCAATTTAAAACGCTCAATCTGATGTCATTGAATGCAGGGGTGGAAAGAGCATAGCATCACCTGAGAACTTATTAAAATTGCAAAGTCTCAGGTCCTTCCTCCTGTCCTGAAACAGAAACCGTGAGGATGGAGTGGGGGTAGGGGGCAGTGCTAACAATCTGCGTCTGAATGATCCCTCCAGGTGCTTTTGATGCATACTAAATTTTGAAAGCCATGGCCTTATGCTACTGCTGTTGTTTCCAAGGGAGCACAAGCGCTAAGTAACTTCTAACATATATTAATTAGTGTGCTAACTAATGACTAATAATGTCGGCATTCTGATTCTTAAAAGCATCTGATTATGACCTCTGAAATTTAACTCATATATTCAAGAAAGGAGACCAAGCTGCTACTCTTATGGGAAGGGAGAAAGACAATTTCATTTTCAAATATTTCCATGTTTCATCTGCTACTCAGAGTCTGAGAATGGGTCACTAAGTGCTACCGGTTGTGATTTCCGGTGGCTTTGGCAGTAGAGACCATGGGCACAATTCCTGTGCTAAAATAAATAATGTTGTGTTGCGTTAGTGGATATATTAATCAACTTGGGTTGCCAGTTGGTTTTGGAAATCACATTAATACAGCCCTAAATCCGGTTATTGCATTCACTGTATTGGCAGAGGGGTACATGTTTGCAGCAGGATCTGGCGGCAGGGGTGTGGGTGAGGGGTGGATGGCTTTGGATTGGTGCAGCCTCTAGAGGTCAGCAGGTACAACCTTGTACCCTAGGTTGGATTCCTTCCCGAGCCTGGTGGTCATCCAACCATCAGAATATTTCCAGCCACAGAGCACATTCTATTTTTGGACAGGCCTAATTATTCTTCCATAAACTGAACTGAAATCTGCCTTCCTGTAACAGTCATCTAAATTCTGAATCTTATTTAATAATCTCTTATTGGGCAGCCTGTCAGATAGAGGGAAGGCTCGCCCTAGCTTCTTATGCAAATTAAGTTCCTCATTTCTTTTGGGTATTTTTCATGTAATATGATTTTCAGACTCTTCATTCTGTGTCTTGATGCTCCTCAATATATTAATCTCTTCTTTAAAATGTACCACTCATCACCAAAAATAATGCTACTTACCTGACCTGAGTTGGGCTCATCTTGAATCCCCGTTCAACTACAACCTCCACACCAAGTGATTACACAACACGTTAGCTATTCTTCACTTGTATTGTTGATTTTTAACCCTAAGTGCAAGGTTCATATTTATTCCTGTTAAATTGTGATCTTGTTAGTTTCATCCCCCAATTCTAAAATACTATCTTTTATGGCCCAAATCATCCTCTGGTTTAATTCTCCCTCTCTTTCTTTCTCTTTGTCTCCCAGGTTTATGCCTTCTGCAAACCTAATGGCATGCCTTCTCTCTATTCAAATCACTGAGAAAACTGTTGAACAAAACAGAGCTCACTCCTGCTCTCCTCCCTCAATCAATTATTAAACATCAAAGCTTGAAACTGGAATACAATGTCCAGGGGACGTACTAGTTAAATATTGACTTTCACTTGCCAATTGTACCTCAGTCTGGCTTGTAGCCAGAAAAACAAAAATGCTGCAATCGCTATAAATAATTCCTAGGGAACATTTAGGATACTTTAACAGATTTATTTGACACATATATCCCTATCCTTTGATGTGTGCAAGAGACAGTTTAAGAATAATATAGAATAATTAAAAGCTTTAATCATAATCCTGAATTAGTTGAGGTACTTAGCATTGATATGAACTGTACTAAAAACATTACTACAAAATCAGTTTCTTTGCAATTTTCTTTGAATTGTTTTTATGTGTATGGAAATTGTTCCTCAAGTGGCCCCGTAAATCTGTAAAAATTGAAAATAGTGATAAGGATTTTTTAAAAATCTCCTGTTTAGTGCAGAATGTAGAGTTTACAGTCTATGTGAAGAAACTTATTCCTAAACTGTATTTATGAGCTACATGGTTATGTAAAATGTGGAGCTGAAAACAAATAACATCAAGATCACAAATGCCATAATTCAATTCAAGGGGTGGTCTCGGAGGGATATCTGATCTGGCACCTTTAGACTACCCAGAGAGGAAAGATTAGAAAATATGTTTCAGGTGACCCTCATGAGCGGGCAGGGGAGGTGACTTTTTATTTAAATATGAATAACCCTGACCAACCTAACATCACATAATTTTGAAATAATTTTGTAAGTAATGCCAATACAAAACGGCATGTAATAGTCCTGTATATTTGGAATCTTCCCTCAAAAGTAGTATCGTGTACTGTTGCATCACAGCATATAGAAACGCAAATTCATTTTACACGTTTGAATAGATGGTCAGTAGTCCCAAGTCTATAGTTATTACTGAGTAATCACAGGTTCCTCACAGTAACCAAAATATCATATTCATATGTTTTTAAAGTGGGAGACACAGGGCAGTTGGAGCCTTGCACATTGCTGGTGGGAGTGTAACATGGCATAACTGCTGTGGAAAAGGATGGGATGATTGCTCCAAAAACTCAAACATAGCATTACCATATGACCCAGCAATTCCACTCGCGTATATACCCAAAAGAAGTGAAAGCAGGAACTGGAACAGGTCTTTGTACACTCATGTTCATAGCAGCATTATTTATAGTAGCCAATAGGTGAAGCAAGCCAAGCATCTACTGATGGATGGATGGATTTAAAAAAATGTGATATGGGGCATCTGGGTGGCTCAGTCAGTTAAGTGGTCTGACTCTTGGTTTCAGCTCGAGTCATGATCTCAGGGTCCTGGGATCGAGCCCCCCATTGGACTGTATGCTCAGCATGGAGTCTGCTAGAGAATTGCCTCTCTTCCTCTCCCTCTGCCCCTTCCCACTGCACTGTCTCACTCTCTCTAAAATAAATAAATCTTTAAAAAGAATGTACTATATTAGTCCGCTGGGGCTGCCGTAACAAAATTCTACAGACTGGTTGGCCTAAACCAAATTTATTTTCCCGCAATTCTGGAGGCTGGAAGTACAAAACCAGAGTAACTTCAGGGTCAGTTTCTGGTAAGACCTCTCTCCTTGGTTTGCAGTTGGCACCCTTTTGTGTTCTCATGTGGCCTTTCTTCTGAGCAAACACAGAGGAAGCCCTTTGATGTCCCTTCCTCTTCTTAGGGGAACACCAGTTCTATGTGGTTAGAACTATGACCTTATTTAACCTTAATTATCTCTATAAAGAACCTAACTCCAAATATGGTCATACTGGGGATTGGGGTTTCACTTACGAATTTGGAGTGGGATGTCGGGACAGTTCAGTCCATAAGAACATACAGTGTAATATTATTCAGCCTTAAAAAGGAAGGTTGGGGCGCCTGGGTGGCTCAGTGGGTTAAAGCCTCTGCCTTCGGCTCAGGTCATGATTCCAGGGTCCTGGGATCAAGCCCCGCATCGGGCTCTCTGCTCAGTGGGGAGCCTGCTTCCCCCTCTCTCTTTCTCTGCCTGCCTCTCTGCCTACTTGTGATCTCAGTCTGTCAAATAAATAAATAAAATCTTAAAAAAAAAAAAAGGAAGGACATCGTGATAAGCTAAAACATGAATTAACCATGAGGACATTATGCTAAGTGAAACAAATGTGACAATATTGTATGATTCTACCTATGAGATTACTAAAGTAGCCAAATTCATCAAGACGAAAAGTGAAATGGTGGTTGACAAGGGTGGGGGAGGGGGAGATGGAGAGTTAGTGTTAAATGGGTACAGAGTTTCAATTTTGCAAGATGAAAAACTTCTGGAGATAGATGGTGGTGATGTTGTACAACAGTGTAAATATACTTAATGATACAGAGTTGTATGTTTTTAAGCATTTACTATTTTATATTGTAAAGTTTTAGATTGACCATTTTATGTTTGTTTATTTTACCAAAATTCAAAACAAAAATGAGAAAAGCACTCTTGGATTAAACCATTCATGTTTTAGTATGTGACCCAAGTGGCCCTTCCCCTTGATGGATCTGTTTCTGCTGAAACACATTTACATACACACACACTATGTTACCATGATGTGCCATCAGCCTATCAACCAACAGTCTAATTCTTTGTTTTATGCTTTTTTTCTATATTGTCTTTTCAGATGTATAAGGTGGGTATTTCATCATCTACATCTACCTTTCCATAGGCTCTCCTAAATTTTTATGTGAAACACAGTTTTTTTCATGTATCATCACCACATTGATGGTAATAGAAGTGTATATTTACTGAATTATGGGAAAATCAGTCTGGGGACTTCCAGCCCCACAAGAATGTAAATAATTTAACAATATTGTTAGATGTTAATTGACTCTAAGCTAACAAAATTGGGAAGTCCCAGATTTATTTTCCCTTTGGTATCTTTCCCTTCTTCATCCAATATCCAAATGCAGGGAATGCCTGGGTCCTGGCATGCAATAACTATCTGTGGGGGAGGGGCACCTGGGTGGCTCAGTTGGTTGGGTGTCTGACTCTTTATTTTGGCCTCCAGTTGTGATCTCAGGGTCCTGGAATTAAGCCCCAGGTTGGGCTCTGCACTCAGCGGGGTCTGCTTGAGATTCTTTCTCTCCCTTTCTCTCTCTCAAATAAACAAATAAATCTTTTTAAAAAAAAATCTCTGGAAGAAATGAATAAATTTGGGATATGTATGTTATACAAAGATTCCCTGGTTGAAGAAAGGGAAAAATCCAGTGTCTCATGCAAACTGGTTGGGTGTGAACGTCTAAGCTGAGTGTGAACACATGTTGAAATAGTATTACGTTATTACAGGAATAATTCAGCTTTGAAAATACAGCTAATGATTTTTGGTTTATTAAGATTTTTTTTCAAGTGTAGTAGAGTATTTAGAAATTAAAATTTTCAATATCCCTTAGCTGTTTTTATAAAGCAAAAGGCAGGAACACTGGTGTGACTTCTAGGTATCTGTCTTAATGCCTTTGCAAATACCCTAATTCACAATTTTCAAGTTTTACTAGACCCAAAGGGAAGAGAAACAGTCTATCCTATTAGAAGAAGAGAGCTGGAACAAAGAAATTCAGCTTTTTGTAATGCTTTGCGTTGTAGTTTGTATATAAATATGAATACCGTTTATTAAAATGCTGACCAAAGATGAAAACCTAGAATTTTGTGCATTAGACTGATTAATGATTATAGCTGTTTCAAAGTTATATTAAGTGTGTACTACATATACAGTGTTATGCTGACAGAGGAGGAGGAGATAGAGGAGGCAAAAGGATAAGGCTTGGCCTGGCCCTCAATGATCTTAGAATATAAATAAATATAATATAAAATAGTCTTACATGCTGAACAACTAGAGCAAACCTGGGTAATGCTGCCTTTCGTTGGAAAAAAAATTCAGAGAAGGGCATGGTTAGTGAGAGGTAGTCACGGAAAATGTAGCTTTTGTACAGGACTTTGACAGATCAATGAAGATCAACACACAAATTAAAAAAATTAGAATTTGTAATTTTTAAGAATGTGAGTATACAGTCAAAGACATGTGAAATCTGGGTATGGGAATCTGTTAAAGTTTTCTGCTGTCCACCTAAAAGAAATGAGATGTAAAGCAGATTTCCAATGTCACCACCACTCTCCATTAATCAGACCATTATGAGATAAATAGGTTCATATAAAAAAAAAACCCTCATAGTTTTTTCCTCTCTTCAAACACTATTTCTTACAGCAGATGAAGAAATTAAAGCGATAGTCATGGACCAGTTAACAGCACTCTCTTTAGCCCAGTTAGTATTGCAGGGTTCACAAATTTCACAATTACTTTACCTTTGTTCCATCAGGTGTTACTTTTTCATATTAATTATTGTGGAAAAAATGCAACTAATTTAAGAACTACAGATCTTTTTTTCCCCAAGTTTCCAATTTTCTAGTTAACAAAAAAGGGGAGGGAATTCTTTTTTAAAAATTTTGTTCCTCGGGACGCCTGGGTGGCTCAGTTGGTTAAGCGGCTGCCTTCGGCTCAGGTCATGATCCCAGCGTCCTGGAATCGAGTCCCACATCGGGCTCCTTGCTCGGCAGGAAACCTGTTTCTCCCTCTCCCTCTGCCTGCCACTCTGTCTGCCTGTGCTCGCTCACTCTCTCTCCCTCTCTCTCTCTGACAAAGAAATAAAATCTTTAAAAAACAATTTTGTTCCTTCTCTCTTAGGGAGGCTTTCTAGATTGTCATCTTTTCTGTGTTCCTACCTTTTCTCTGGTAGCCCCTTGTGGCTGTAGCCTGCCTACTTCACGCCTGTGTGTCAGTTTTAAAAGGCTAAAGTGGAGAGTCCTATTGTGCTCTCAATTTCTCATTTCTAACAGCAGCCTGCCCCCCATGAGGAGACACTGGGTGAGCAGCACCTGGGCCCCTGGAACAAGAAGGGGTTAAATCCATTCCCTTTGAACTTGGATGATTCCCTGACATTGCTTCCCACTATGCCTCTGCAATACCTTTATGTTTCCATTTCTACTAGAAAGCAAATCCAAAGGAGCCTGAACGTAAGTAACCACCACTCTGGAAAGCTCTGTAGGGAGTGCCCGTGGGTAGAGGGCTGGGTGAATGGGGTATAGATTGGAGGGAGCAGGTGGAAGGTCTGTCTGAAATCTGTTTCTGGTTGTTGCTCTTAGCAGTGCTGTATTGGCGAACAAGTCACAGAAATCATTGAGAAAGTAGTGTTAGAGAAATTTTTGATGAAAGAAAATATCGTGGAGGACTCCTATCCTTTCCACCCACGCATATCTTCTCTAGGCAAAGAACTAAAGAACTAAAAGAGTGAACAACAGTGTGTTCTCTCTGCCTTGTCCTTTTATGCTGAGATAATTACTGACCCAGTTTAGGAATAAACTGATATCCAGAATGACTCTTTGGGTAGGAGAATAATCAGTCAAATGTGTAAGGAAAATACCTAGACTGCACATTTCTCAAGGCTTTATTAATCAGTTCATGCACCCCTTCCTTCTGCAGATTTTTAAAAAAAGATTTTATTTATTTATTTGACAGACAGAGACCACAAGTAGGCAGAGAGGCAGGCAGAGAGAGGGGGGGGAAGCTGGCTCCCTGGCGAGCAGAAAGCCCAGTGCGGGGCTTGATCCCAGGACCCCGGGATCATGACCTGAGCCAAAGGCAGAGGCTTAACCCACTGAGCCACCCAGGTGCCCCTCTGCAGATTTTTTGAGAAGGTGCTCTGCTGGGCTGCCTACATGCCCAAGACTATCTCCCTATCCTTTGAAGCTGGAACCAGAAAGACGGTGGGTCCCAGAGGTCCCAGTCCCCCAGCTGGAACTGCCCAAATAGTCAGCATCACAAAAAGACTGTGATATACTTCCACACATAATCAGTCCACCCACCAGCTCAGGAAAGTAATTCAGACAGATTATCTAGTAGTAGTCTGGTCACCACTGGACATTTACCTAGGGATCCCTGGGGAAATAGCCTGAACCTTTTCATCTTATTCTGATTACAGGAGAGGAAGTTAGTAAAGGCCTATATGTGAGGGAACTCTTACATAGAACCCTGACATCATGAACACTTTTCCTGCTTGCATTGTGCAGAATTCCAATAATGAGTTCTATCCCACCTTGAGGTGGATGTATTCTGATTGGGGAGGTTGGCCTGGCCAGGGCAGCAACTAAGGGTCAGAGTTTTAGCACTGAAATTTCAGTGTCCCAGGAAACCCTGCTAGGACAGAATGCTGGTGTAGCTGGAAAAAGAAGGTCTCAATCTGGGCGGTAGGAGAAACTAAAGCCAGAGGAAAGGTAAAGGAAATGTACAAGGAGGTGGTAACAGCCATCTGGCCTGTTGGATTTGCTGGTTGGAGGGAGGCAGACAGTAAGTCAGCTCTGTACTGGAGCTGAATTTCAAAGCTCTAATCAAGATTCCCTAAATATCCTTTGGTAACGTTTAAAAAAATGCATAAACAGAGACCAACTAGGGTTTATGATTATCTATACGCAGCTTGTTTTGCTCCTCGTTTTGCTTTGTCTCTGTAACTGTAGAAGAGAAAAAAATAGAGAGAGACTGGGGAGTGGAGGTGGGGAGTAGACACAGAGGTTAAAGGTATATCGGTCATTTGGTGAAGGTAGGAGACAGTAGATGATCTGAGGTCATGATCCCAGGGTCTTGGGATTGAGTCCCACATCAGGTTCTCTGCGCAGCGAGGAGCCTCCTTCTCCCTCTCCCTCTGCCTGCCACTACCCCTGCTTGTGTTCTCTCTCTCTCTGATAAATCAATCAAGTTAATAATAATAAATAATATTATTTAAATATTATTATAAATCGTTGTAAATTATAATGATTAAATTTATTAAATATTTATTATTTATCAGAAAGAGAGGGAGAGCGCACAAGCCAGCAGAGCAGCAGGCAGAGAGAGAGGGAGAAGCAGACTCCCCTCTGAGCAGAGAGCCCAATGCGAGACTCAGTCGCAGGACCCTGGGATCATGACCTGAGCTGAAGGCAGATGCTTAACTGACTGAGTCACCCAGGTGTTCCTAAATAAGTAAAATCTTTTAAAAAACGTTTATCTACTCTGTTGTGACTAGCTGAGACGTAAAAAGGTGTGTGGCAGGAAACTGAAGTACCCCTGACTTAGATGCTCGTCTTTGGGCCAGGTAGGGGGGGTTGGCATTTCCGTCCCGTTCATCTGTGGGGTGACACTATCCCACTTTCTGTGAACTTTCTGCTTTAATGGATGGTTCTGACTTTTTGTACAATACATCATTTTCCCACTTTGGGCACCATCTCAGCTTCAAATGTATGTTTTCAACTTCAAAACATTTGAAGCTGAAGCACTCTGTCATTATTTTAGGTGATTCACAGTGGTGAGGTAAACGCTTACTGTACAGTTTCTGTTTGTTACATCATCACACAAAAATGGAAGGACAAACGCCCACCAAAATTTGAAGATAATGTGTGAGACGGTCTGATTTGAGAAATAAAGGCTGATGTCACAAATAAACACCACAGTTTTCCAAAGTCCCATTAAAATTGAGACTGCCGATTGGAGAAAGCCACATCAGGCTGCTGATCGTGGATGACCACGATCCTCAAACCCCAAATCACCACGGCTTTCGATTTCCCACAGTGACTGTGCGTGAGTGGCTTCTCCACACTGCTGTTTATGCCTCACGGTGTTCTGGTTGAGTAGCAGCAGGAAATGATTGATCAGACCATGACTAATGAGGTTCTTGACCAAAATATAGACTAATGTAAATAGCTTCCTACTTTATAGTCCACCCAGAACCATCTATACCTACAGATAGCGTTTCCATAGGACCTCTCCTCCCCCAGAAGCAGAGGGAGAATGATCACAGGGCTGGGGATTTACTGCAAGTTCATTTCAATCTTTATCTTCTGAGTAGTTATATGCCAAGGTCAATGATGAGCAATCATTTATTTTTTGGGCCCATGTCAAGGAAATCTAAGACACTTGGTTTGAGGGGGGAAAAAATGATCCCTGGGACCTAGATCGGATAGGGTTTTTTTTGTTGTGTTGTGTTTTTGTTGTTGTTTTGTTTAATCCCTGCAGACGAGGGGGATCTGCAGGGCATTTCCTCATGTCCAGGGCACGTGTGTGAGCCGGTGTGTACACACGCACGTGTGCACAGCCTGTGAGGGGCAGTGATGAAGGAGGAGATGTGGGTTAACGCTGGATCCTGTGTCCTGAGTACTGACAATCCTCAGGAAAGGAAATGAGTGAGATTTCCCACATCAGCTCCTAGGACTGTAGAATCATATGTTTGGCTTTTTGTTTTTTGGGTTTTTAAAAAATATTTATTTAACCCACGTGGCCAGCCTGTGTACTTTGTTCTGTTTCCATTTTGTGAAAAAGAGGGTGGTGAGAGCTGTTTAGCTTGTAGACTGAGGTTTGAAAGAGTCTGGAAATCCCTAAAATAAAGAGATGTGGGAGGTATTATTTCCTTGCTGTGAACAAAGAATTTATGTAACCCAATGGCTATCAGCATTTATTCACTAATTTTCCCTTAACTTCAGATCGCTTTGTTTGCATGAGTTTTGAATACTTAGATTCTTGATTATCTGTCATCAGTGCCATAATTCATTGGGCTGGAAAACATATATTTTGTTTTTTTATCATCATTTACGGAGTGATGTAAGGCACACTGATTTAAATTAAATTAAATTAAATTTAAATTAAATTAAATTAAAACACAAATGTTCCATTCTTTTATTCTTTTAATTATGGACTTTTAAACTTTTAAAAAATCAGTCATTGTGAGCTGAGACTTCTGATCTTTTTCTGACGAAGGACAAGTTCGAGTTTATAGAGTAATAGGATTGGAGTGTATGTGAGCTCCCAGCAGCAGAACACAGAACAGTTTGAGCACCCGAGAGTCTCTGCCGTCCCCAGTCGCGTGGACCACCTGGATCACAAAGCCTTGGTATGTTTGTGTCATGTGCAAGGCCCCAGGAAAACTCCAGATCTGGGGTATTCTGCATTCTTAGCAGTTTCTGTAAGTGCTCCTTAAGCTTATGACATTTTGAGAATCAGTGCCCTGCATTTGGGATTGTGGTTAGCTCTGAGTCCCCTTCAGGGAGATCCTAGTATTGCTGGCAGCAGAATGGGACCAAGAACCCAGAAACTGGGGCTGACTCACACTTCATGGCACCCTGCGTCTCTTTTTCCCGTAGTAGCCGCCTCCTTCTCCTAATAATGTGTTTGTGAGTTTTGATCATTGTTTCTTGCACTTGGGAGGTACTGCATTATTCTGACCCCTCGGGGTTCCTAGCTGTGCCCTCATGCCCCCAACCTCCATTCCCAAGGCAATTCACTTACCTGTTAAGAATGAGGCTTACAAAGAAACTGGGTCTCCCCTTTCCTCTACCAGATTTCCTGAGGCTGTTCCAACTCCCATCAGAGAAACTCTGCCCTGCTCAGACTCTGCTTGGCAATGAAGTACTGGTCCTCCCTGTGAGGTTTGTCTAGTTCAACACCTAATACAGAGCAAAAGCCATCAGTCTGCTCATTTCTTCCCCTCGAATGATCCCTTGTGATCCATTTTGATGAAGAGACTACAGGAAAACCCATTCTGGTAGAAGTTGTCTTTGAAGCTACCTTATGTTGGAGTCACTTGCTCAACATTTTATATTCTCAGTTGTGTCTAGTTGAGACGTGAGAAAGTGAAGTGCCAGGAAATTGAGTATCCATCCCTGACCATGGACCCTGTCCAGTAATTCTGTAATTCTGTGTACACAATCCTGCAATTGTGTAGTTTTCCAGAGTGATTTCCTTTATTTTAGAAAGTGCTGCCCCAAGTCAACGATTCGACCAAATAAATGATTTAAGGTCTCTTTCAGTACTGTTTTTAAAAGGCGTGGATAATCTTCTATCTGCCTCAGCCTTTCCCCTAGAGTGTATTTTTCTAAAAGATGATGTGTGTGGTCCAAGGGGCCTTTTAATTGGTGCTTTGAAAGGTCCTACCTTTTCTGAGATAATTGCTGGCAACTGGGGTTAGCAAGACAGTGAGGCACTTTATCCTTTATCGCTTGCTGTGAATGAAATGGACTAGGATCGGACACAGCAGGTGCCCAGGGAAAGTGCTTCCCGCTGGATGTCATCATGCACTACCCCCCTCCTGCAGGAGAGGGAGGAAGGAAAGAGAAATGGACTCCAGCTGAACAAGCAAAGGTGGGTGCCGGTGGAAAAGACATCCTGCCCCGAGCACTCTAAGGACATCTTTCTACTCTCCCTGACTATAGAATGACATATAGTTTTCACCAACTAAGATTACATAAACTAATGGGGCTTGCATGTCATATTCCAAAATCTGCCATTACACTGTAACATCTTTTTAATGGAACTTGTATTTTTTAGTATGATTTAGATTAGATTTATGGGAAAATCCATCTACGGCCATACCACCTTGAACACATGCCATCATGTCTGCTCTCAGAAGCTAAGCAGGGTCGGGCTTGGTTAGTACTTGGATGGGAGATTTATAGGAAAATCCAAAAGGCCAATAGTTAGCAGGTTAAAAAATGTGTTTTGTGAGCTCTCTGATTATTAGCCTCACAAATAACTTCATCTGGGCCCAGGAGCCGGCAGTTTTGTTGTATTGCTAGTGATCTGTATCAGTCGACAGCAGTGACACATGTATGGAGCTTACCACATTCTAGGCACTAAGTCCTTGATGTGTGCTAACTCACTTTAAACTCTCAGCAACCCTGTGAAGTAGATATTATTATTGCCCTTTTACAGATGGTATAACTGAGGCACAGAGCGGTAAATACGTTGTTCGGGGTACAACAGTTAGCAACTCAGGGAAGCCAGAAACGTTTAGATCCCTACTACTCAAAGTGGGGTCCCTGAACCAGCAGCACGGGCCCCACCTGAGAGCTGGATAGAAATGCCCAACCCAGAACTTTGGAGCCAGAATCTGCACTTTGACAAAGACTCCAGGTGATTCCTGTGTACATTAAAGATGAAAAGCCACTGGCTTATATAATCTTGAATTATTTCTCTCCATACCCATTACAAACCTGCTAATGGCTTCAAACTTTGGGTAATAAAGTGTACTTGGCTTGCTTGTTGTGGAAGAAAAAAAAAAAGAAGGATTTGAGAATGATTTTTGTGTCCTCTCCTCAGTACATCTATCCTCTAGCTAATCCCCTTCTCAAGAAAAAAAAAAATAGCTTCTTTTTATTTTTTAATAGCGTCTTTTAAAAAGTTCAAAAAGTTATTTGTATTCTATGCAGGCCACTTTCATTTCATGAACTCATAGCAAACCTTATGAAAGAGGTACTATTATTCCCAAACTACAGATGAGAAAACAGAAGTTAGAAAGGCTAAGGGGTGCCCGAGTGCCTCAGTCGGTTGAGCACCCACTCTTGGTTTTGGCTCAGGTCGTGATCTCAGGGTCCTGGGATCAAGCCCCACGTCCTCCACGCTCAGTGCAGAATCTGCTTGTCCTTCTCCCTCGGACTCTGTTCCTGCCCCCACTTGCATGCTCTCTCTCACCGCTGTCTCTCAAATAAATAAATAAAATCTTTTGAAAAAAGAAAGAATGGTTAATTTTGAGAAAAGCCAGGACTGACGCTTGAGTTTCCTACAGTCCTTGCTTCTTGATGTGGGATGATCATGTTTCTCTCTTTCCTAGCAGGTAGCCTAGCGCCCAGCTCAGAGTAAACACTCAGCTAAGCTTTGAGAGAAAAACCCATTTTTTTCAAACCCTGTTCCATCAAAACAAAAATTTTTTTTTTGCTCCATCCTGAGCATTTGTCCCTGATTTAAAGAAGTGATGTTAATGTAACCTACACAAAGGATCAACTTTAGAAAATTAAATGAAGGTCCAGAAAGATAAATAGATGCTTCTCCTTCCCATCTTAGCTCATTTAATAAAAGTGTTTGTTGTTCTAAAAAAAAAAAAAAAAAAGCAAAAAATAAAAAAATTTTAAAAACGGAGTATAGGACAAAACTTGTCCCGCGTTTCAAAGTGATAGCAGCAACTGATGGTTTTGTTTTTTCTTACAAATCACATTAGTGAAGATGCAGTTGACCAACAAGTTTAGGTAAGATTGATTTAAAACTGCTGTCCCTTGTAGATAAATTTTGATTCAGGCAAATCACATGCTATGTCTACAGAATAAAATGCAGATTAGTCAACGAAATGTGTTAGCGCCATTAAAATGCATAAGCTTTTGTCACGAATTACTTTTCAAAAATGTAAAATATTTGCATGATGAATGATAGTGATGAGACATCCGCTGAATTTGCAGTAGGACAGTTTTATTCTTTCTTCAAATAGGAAACCACTGGCAGTTCAGTGTGAAGTCATTTTCTATTTCTAAAGTAATTGAATTTGAGACATAACTATTAGTGTGACAGTTACACAGGGCAAAAAATGAGATGAATAAATGGGTCTGAAACCCAAGCTAATGGAGCAGTGCTTTTCAAAATTACATACACATTTATGTACTTCTCCTACCACTTACAGTTTCATTCATCATATTGGGTTTTGGCCATTTCCTTGAGAGTATTTCCAATTCTAATATATTCTAACAGAAATCCCTTGCTGTGATCACTCCTTTGTATGTAGGATTTTCTAATATTCCTGGTTTACACTGGCAGATTTTCTAGTAGGTAAATGGCCGACTAAATACATTAATTTTTTATTCAGTCAGTAATCTGGATATAGTGCACATAAATACGTCATATAAATGGTGGCAAGTGCAGGCTTCCACTTTCTGATCAAGGCTGTGTGACCTTCAGCAAGCCACTTGGCTCTCTGATCCTCAGTATTTTCCATCTGAAAAATGAGAGGTTAAGTGAGATCATCTTTTATGCTGCCTTTTTAATTTAACATCACATATTAATTATTCCATCTCTTTCTTTAATTTGGAGCAAGTGGGAATTATGAAAAAGTCTGAATGAAAGAATGTATTTCTTTTTTTTTTTTTTAATTTAATTCCAGTATAGTTAACACACAGTGTTATTTTAGTTTCAGGTGTACAGAATAGTTACTCAATAACTCCATACATTACTCAGTGCTCATTGTGATATGTGGACTCTTAATCCCCTTTACCTATTTCACCCATCCCCCCACGTGCCTCCCCTCTGGTAACCATCAGTTTGTTCTCTATAGTTAAGAGTCTGTTTTTTGGTTTGTCTTTTTTGCTCTTTTTTTTTTTTTTAATTCCACATATGAGTGAAATCATATGGTATTTGTCTTTCTCTGACTGATTTATTTTGCTTAGCATTAATACTCTCTAGATCCATCCATGGTGCTGCAGATGGCAAGCTTTTTCTTTCTTTCTTATGACATATATATGTCATGAGAAAGATATATATAAATGTCATATATATGACATATATGTCATAAGAAAGATATATATATATTTATGTCACCATCTTTTTAAAAAGATTTTATTTATGTATCTGACAGAGAGAACACAAGCTGGGGGAATGGTAGACAGAGGGAAAGGGAGAAGCAGGCTCCCCACTGAACAAGGAGCCAATGCGGGGCTTGATCTCAGGACCCCCGGAACATCACCTGAGCTGAAAGCAGATGCTTAACTGACTGAGCCACCCAGATGACCCGATACTACATCTTCTTTATCCATCCATATATTGATGGACACCACTTGGGCTGCTTCCATAATTTGACTATAGTAAATAATGCTGCAATAAACACAGGGCTGCATATGTCATTTTGAATTAGTGTTTTTGTGTTCTTTGGGTAAATTGTAGTGTGATTATGGAATTATAGGGTAGTCCATTTATAATTTTTTGAGGAGTTCCCATACTGTTTTCCACAGTGGCTGCACCAGTTTGCATTTCCCACCCACAATGGCATGGGGATTCCTTTTTCTCCTGGTATTTCATTGTAGTTTTGATCTGCATTTCCCCCATCATTAGTGATGCTGAGCATCTTTTCATGTGTCTGTTGGCCATCTATCTGGATGTCTTCTTTGGAGAAATGTCTGTTCATGTCTTCTGCCCACTTTTAATTGGATTATTATTTTATTTATTTTGGTGTTGAGTTGTATACATTCTTCATATATTTTGGATACTCTTCTTTTGGCTATGTCATTTGCAAATATCTTCTTCTGTTCCGTAGGTTGTCTTTTAGTTTTGTTGTTTCCTTTGCTGTGCAGAAGTTTTTTATTTTGATGTAGTTCCATAGTTGTTGTTGTTGTTGTTTTGCTTTTGTTTCTCTTGCCTCAGAGGCACAACTAGAAGAATGTTGCTATACCTGATGTCAGAGGAATTATTGCCTGTGCTGTCTTCTAGGATTTTTATGATTTCAGGTCTTTAATACATTTTGTGTGCAGTGAAAAAAGTGGTCCAGTTTCATTGTTTTGCATGTGGCTGTCCATTTGTTCCAACACCATTTGTTGAAGAGTCCAGTCCTTTTCCTACTGCATGTTCTTGCCTCTTTTGTCAAAGATGATTTGACCATATAATCATGGGTTGATTTCTGGGCTCTCTATTCTGTTCCATTGAACTCTGTGTCTATTTTTATGTCAGTACCATACTGTTCTGATTACTAAGGCTTTGTAGTACATGTCAAAATCTAGGATTGTGATACCTCTAGTTTAGTCCTTCATTTTCAAGATTGCCTTGGCTATTCAGGGTCTTTTGTGGTTCCATACACATTTTAGGATTATCTATTCTAGTTCTGTGAAAAATGCTGGTGATATTTTGGAAGAGATTGTATTAAATCTATAGCTTGCTTTGTGTATGGACATTTGAACAATATTTGTTCTCCCAATCCACAAGCATGGATTATATTTCCATTCATTTGTGTCGCCTTCAATTAGAAAGAATGTATTTTAAAATAAATGTTATTTTTAAACTTTAAAACATAGGACCTAGAACTGGGTAAGCCATTCCTGTTTTTTGTTTTTGTTTTATAAATAGATGTTTTAAAAATACACAATCATGCTCTAAAATATTTATTAAATCTCTTCATAATTTTGTTTATGATATTGGCGTTCATAATAAGATCTCTGTAATGCAAAAACATCTATAAAATCTCCTCACTATGTAATACAACTTAACAAATTGCTAGCAAATCCTTTGTGGTAGAATAAACCAGCAAATAAAATGTTTTAAAAATATAGATGATTAATTTGCCCTATCAGATTAAACCCACGGTTATCAAAAACATATGGATTACAGAAAGCGGAACAGTGTTTGACTTTGGGAGGACTGACTGGGAAAGAGCATAATGGAAATTTTTAGGGAGATGAAAATGTGCTCTATCTTGATCTAAAAAGTAAACACATAGACACAGTGTTCAGTTTATCAAATGTCATCAGGCTGAATACCAGATTAATGTGCTTTATAGAGTATATGTTGTTAAAAAACAAGATTCAAATGAGTAAATTTTAAAGATCTTATTGGCTTTACCTAACAATTCATGAACGGGGCAGCCTCCGGTCTGGCAGATAGAGAGATGCTCCAAGGAGCTGTACAAAATGAAAGACTTTACGGGCAGAAGGAAGCAAGAACAAGGAACTTATACTAGGAAAAATTGTTTTTTTCAGGTTTACTTTCCTTTAGGGGATCGCAGGCAGCTGTTAGGCTGGTTATCTAACTAACTGATCAAGTGGCTCCTGGTGGACTGGTTTAAGATCCATTTCTGAGAGAGCCTGTGCTATTTGAACGAAGTCTCAGTTTGGTGAAGTGAAGCTTTACATGAGTGACTCCATTTTGGGCATCATCTGTTTTTAACAGTTACATATCAACTTTTTTTTTTTTTTTAAGTTTTAAAAAAGTTGGAGGAACACCTGGGTGGCTCAGTCAGTTAACCGTCTGCCTTTGGCTCAGATCATGATTCCAGGGTCCTGGGATCGAGCCCCACATTAGGCTCCCTGCTCAGCAACAAGCCTGCTTCTCCCTCTGCTTGCTGCTCCAAGCCCTACTTGTGCTCTCTTTCTGTGTCAAATAGATGAAACCTTTAAAAATAAAATTTTAAAAGTGGGGCTTACTGAGTTTTCTAAAAGACTCTCTATCCCTTTATTAATTGTAAACTAAATACATTCTAAAATCCACCTATAGTGTCAGAGGTAATTTATGCTCTAATTGCAATATTCAAAAAAAGAAAAGAAATGACAGGAAAAACAAAACAAAATGTGTGGTTTAGTTTTGTGGAGTGCATTGTGCACTTTTTTTCTACTTCTTTTATATTATTTCTCGAGGCCTTTGGAGTTAGATTTGTGTCTCCTTTCAATACCACACTATGCTGTGGTGGATATTTAGATTAAATAATTAGGATAACAAGATAACCTTTAATGTTCTAATCATATCTACAGATTATAAATTTCTGGAAGAAAAAGAGCATCTTATTCATGTTCATTTCTGTATCCTCCAAAGCTCCTGGCCAGCTTTTTTTTTTTTTTTTTTACTTATTTTTTTAAGTTTATTTATTTTTTTAGTAATCTCTGCACCTAACATGGTGTTCAAACTCACAACCCCGAGATCAAGAGTCCCATGCTCTTTCTTTCTTTCTTTTAAGATTTATGTATTTATTTGAGAGAGAGAGAGAGAGAGAAAGCAGGGGGAGGGGCAGAGGGGAATCTTAAGCAGACTCTGGCTGAGCATGACACATGATGTGGGGCTCAAGATTAAGACCCCAAGATCATGACCTGAGCTGAAACCAACAGTCAGATGCTCAACTGACTGAGGCATCCAGATGCCCTTCCCCATGCTCTTTCTGACTGAACCAGCCAGTCACCCTCTCCTGGCCAAGTTTTTAGTATTTGGTAGGGATTCAGTTTATATTTGTTAACATTGAATTTCAAAGCAGTATGAAAAAAATTTAGTCTCAAAAATATATTTTAAAAGAAAAATATTAAAATTTGAAGATAAGTAAAAATTGATGAGTTGTCAAATTAGATAAGTAGTCAAAATACACCAAATAATACACCCTGAATTATCGCACAGAATAATGCAGTCTTTGTGGGCATCAGTAAAGCCTCTGACTCTTGTTTTTGGCTCTGAGCATGAGCCCATCATCGGTCATGAGATCGAGCCCTGCATAGCCTCCGTGCTCAGCTGGGAGTCTGCTTGAGGGTCTCTCTCTCTGCACCTCCCCCCATTCACGTGCACTCGCTCTCCCTAAAATAAATAAACAAATCTTTTAAAAAGTAGGATAATGGAGTCTTTATATTTAACCTGCTAATTTCATTCTTTGTAAATATACCATAAGAAAATAACAGAGAAAAATGATTTGTGCAAAAGTATTCATGTGGCTTTACTATAATGGTGAAAATTTGGAAATTAAATATAAAACACAGAAGAATGTGAAATTAATTATTCTATATCAATATGCTGAAATCTATCAAAGGTGACAACTTGGAATTATGTAAGTACATGAAACTAAGTATACACTGACATAAATTAGAAGAAATTTTAAGTTTATCAATGAAGAGCCACAGTTCCAAGTGACAGAAAACCTAACCCAAAGTGGCTTAAGGAAAAGAGGAAATCTTTTGGCTGATGGAAATGAAAAGTTTAAGAAATACAAAATCACTGCCGAATGGATCATTTACCTAACTGAAAACACATAATTGTAAAACTTTCAAGAAAAGACATAGGAGAAAAATCTAAGTGAGCTTGGATTTGGTGATAAATTTTTAGATACAATATCAAAAGCATAATCCATGAGAGAAAAAATTGATTAGTTTTGCTTTATTAAAACCAAAAATTCCCTCTGTATAAAAGGCGATGCTAAGGAAATGAAAAGACAAACCACAGGTTGGGCAAAAAAAAATCTAGGAACACTTATCTTATACAGGACTTGTATCTAAAATACAGACAGAACTTTAAAACTCAACAATAAGAAAACAAAAAAGAATATGAAATAGGCAAACATTATGAATAGACATCTCAACAAGGAAGATACACAGATGGCAAATAAGTACATGAACATTAGTCATTAAGGAGTTGTGAATTTAAACAGCGGTGAGACGTATGAGATGTAACTACATACCTCTTAGAATGGCTAAAAGTGAAAAACAAACAAAACATAAAACAAAACAAACAGCCCCCAAAACAGACAAAAACAAATGCTGACAAGGATGCCAGAGCAACAGCCATGCTCACCCTTTGCTACTGGGAACGCAAAATGGTACAGCTGCTTTGGAAGGCAGTTTGGCAGTTTCTTACAAAGCTAAATATAGTCTTGTCTTATGATCCGGCAGTCCTAGTCCTAGGTATTTACCAAATTAATCTGAAAACTTATCCACACAAGGGCCAGCATCCAAATGTTTGTAGAGGCTTTTTTGCAGAGTTGCAAAAACCACAGGCAACAAAGATGTCCTTCAGTGGGTGAATAGAAAAATGGTGGGACATCCATACCATGGAATATTTATTTCTAAAAAGAAATGAGCTATCCAGTGATGAAAAGACCTCAAGAAAACTTAATACATATTGGCAGTGGAATAAGCCAACCTGAGAAGCCTAGATCCTGTATGATTCCGGCACCATGACATTCAGGAAAAGGCAAAACTATAGTGAAAAGATCAGTGGTTGCTAGGATCTCAGGGAGAGAAAAGCAAGAAATGAATAAATGCAGTTCAAGAGATTTTTAGAGTGGTGAAACTAGTCTGATGGTGGAAACTAGTCTGATGGTGGATACATGGCTTTATGAATTTGTCGTTAGACTTCACAGCATGGAGACACCTGGGCGGCTCAGTCAGTTAAGCATCTGCCTTTAGCTCAAGTCATGATCTCAGGGATTGAGCTCCATCTCTCTCTCTCTTTCAAATAAATAAAATTTTAAAAAATAGACTTTACAGCACGCAGAGCAAACCTTAATGTATACAAATTTTTTAAAAAAATCATTTAGGAAGTTGGGGGATTCCAGGAAGGAATTCATACTGTGACGAGAGTCTAACTGAAGGGGGTGGGAGGGAAAGATGCCGACCTTTGGAAATGAGTAGAGTCTGTTCGTCTAAAAGCAAAGGAACTCTAAGAAGGCACCATCCTCTAGTTGATAAAGTTTGTTCCCATGGAGTCCAGGTTAATAACTCTGGTACTTATATACCTGTATACTGGAATCAAACAAGTTAGTGGATGGCAAATAGTTGGAGCCGGTTTCTCAAGATTGAAGTGGAAATTTATAGACAGGCAAGAAGGTAAGCTTATAAGATATGCTCATGATTTAAAGTTATAAAGGATATAAGATGAAATTAGTTTATTTCTGGGGCGCCTGGGTGGCTCAGTGGGTTAAGCCTCTGCCTTCGGCTCGGGTCATGATCTCAGGGTCCTGGGATAGAGCCCCGAATCGGGCTCTCTGCTCAGCGGGGAGCCTGCTTCCCCTCTCTCTCTGCCTGCCTCTCTGCCTGCTTGTGATCTCTGTCTGTCAAATAAATAAATAAAATCTTTTAAAAAAATTAGTTTATTTCTTATAGACTTACCACAATTAGTCATATTCTATTTAATTTCATTATTATAATCCCCCCACACACCCCGCTCAAATCATTTAAAACAAGTTGAACAAAATGCAAGCCAACAATTGTACTAGGTTTAATGTACATCTTGCTCAAATTTTTATTAACCAAATATTTCAAGTTTATAAAAATACAAGAAGACTAAATTGGTAATAATTAAAATTTGATCAAAAGTATACCTTTTTTTAGATTTTTATTTATTTGTTTGAGAGAAACAGAGCAGAGTGAGAGGGAGAAACAGACTCCCTGCTGAGCAGGGAGTTCGATGTGGGACTCGATCAAGGACCTGGGATCATGACCTGAGCTGAAGGCAGACGCTTAACCCACTGAGCCACCCAGGTGCCCCCAAAAGTATACTTTTAGTTAACATCAAAGTAGTTCCACTTAGACAAAACATAAACTTTATGATATAAAAATGTTCGTTTGTGAAAGTTAGCTTAGCTAGAGTGAAAACTGGGATGTCGCAGATCTGTTTACAGCAGCACAGTGTTGATGCCCAAACTGTGTGTGTAAGAGTAGCAGTATCGTATAAAAAAAGATATATGATGATTTTATTCTTCCATCCATTATGTGAGTATCACATGTGAACATTATAGAGGTGAGGGATAAAGTAAGTATAGATTTCCTTGTGAAAGCATATGCGAAAACTCTTTACCTGTCATGATCATCCGTTTTCCTACTGTGGCAGATATTGGCTCTCGAAATGATACAGATGCCATGGCGAGGGTCTTCACTCTGCACCCAGACTTTCTTCCTCTCTTCCTCAGCCCAGTTTGCCCCAGAAAAAGTCAAGTCTCTGCAGTCTCTGGTCTCTCTCTGTGTGTCCTAAAACTAGGTGGTTGCTAAGGACTCTTTATGATGGGGAGATAGAGTTTTCCTTCTAATGAAGTTCTGTATTCCAGTCTCTAAGAACGGATGGATACAGCTGTAATGTTCCCAGGATCTAATAATAAATATCTAATAATATTTAAAAATCTGTCAGTAGCAAGTCAAAACAGACCTGTTCAAGTACTAGATCTAGAGCAGGCTTATGTCACAGACGACCTGGCAGGCTCAATTGAGACTTCTTTCAACATTTCCCAAAGAATGTTCTGCAGAGGGGTCTTAATGTAAACAAACAAGCAAAACCGCAAATCACGATTAAATGCATTCGAGAAACACTGGCTAGATAAAATACAATACAAAGTTACATTAATGAATGAAGGATTGTATCTCTATCCATATCTGTCTATCTTCCAAGTCCCAATTCCAGTACTTAAAATATGTGCCTTGGTCATATCAACTTATTTATGGTTTCCATAACATGTGATGCTCTTTTATTCTTCTCAGCCTTCTACACATGCAATTCACTCTTCCTATAATGTTCCTATGGAAATATTTCTTGTCATCTGAGGGCCAGAGTCCACATCTCCTCCTCCAGGAGGATGCCTGCAGACATAGCTGAGTATTTTGTTCTTCACGACCCTTAAACTTCTATGGCGCATTGTTCATACCTCTCTTTTAAACTCTTACCATTTGTTTTAATTGTCAAATTGCCACCCTACTAGAATCTAACTCCCAAGAGTTCATGGGGAAAGCATCTTTATTCATCTTTTCAATTTCCAGAGACTTTCGTGCAATAGATATTAAAAAATGTGTCTGAGATAGATAGATGAATGAGCAGCTAACTTCAGCCTGCCCAGAAATATAATATTGACCACCTGACAATCCATGGAATAGAAATTGTAATGGTAATTTCAAATTCAACACTGAATGTATGAAAAGGTAATACCTTTTCTTTGTTGAAAGAAATTAAAGTAAAACCAGTCTTTATTGACTAACTGTGGTGAGGTTTGGTAGCCTGGTAGGCAGAGAGATGCACCATCCACTTCCCCTTCAAGGAAGGGCTTGCCTCCTCGCTGCAGGAAATGTGGTCAGCCCACAGCCTTCTGCTGGCAGCTTCTTCAGGGTCTGCTTTAGCTGCAGAATGGCCTCTTCTGTTGGAGGTCAAGCCCTTTTCCAGGGGAGCCTGTGTCAAGTGACTAACCAGGTGGGAGTATAATGGCCAATCATTTCTGTCTGCCACAGGACAAATTTTTTGCCAGATGGGCCAAGGTTTTGTTGAGCCCTTGTCACAGTTCAGCTTCTCCCTCTGCCCAGTCCCGCTTCTGCCTCTTCCTGCTCATGCGTGTAGATCCCAAATAACCATCTTGCCCCCCACATTCCAGAGAACCTGATGTGTGAGGACCAGACAGCATAGACGCACATGCACAAACATATTATACAGGAAGACTTCTCATTTTAACCACTCAATCCTTCCAATCAGAAACTGATTCTGTTTTCCCTGTGTGGGCAACTAGAGTCCGTCTTTGTTTTGCTACTGATCTTTGGTGTTATTTTCTTTGATCCTGACCTGCACTTCATTCTTCCTGTCCTCTCTACGGGCCCTCTGCAGTTTCAGAAGCTTTTCTGCTCTTTCTGAAGTTACTAGTTCTGGTTATTATGGCCAAGGTGTCCCTCTCCTTAGCTGAAAGCTTCTCTCAGAAAATCCCCTATTTGGGATGCCTGGGTGGTTCAGTCAGTTAAGCATCTGCCTGTGGCTCAGGTCCTAATCCCAGGGTCCTGGGATTGAGGCCCATGTCCATCCAGCTCCCTGCTCAGCGGGGAGTCTGCTTGTCCCTCACCCCCTCTCCCTGTGCATGCACATGCTCTCTCTCTCCCAGATAAATAAATAAATAAATAAAATCTTTTTAAAGATTCCCTATTAGTGTCCTTTGATGTGTCATTTTGCAAGCTCAGGTGGTCCAGATTTGAAACCTGCTAATGGAATGTAGGAACCTGCCCATTTAGCTATACCACTTGTGATTTTCATGGTGCTGGGAAAAGAAAGGAAGGAGGAAGCTGAATGAGGAAAGGTAATTCTTAACTAAAATAAACAAAATAAAGGGGACCTTGACATTGGGCCGAGGACCTCCCATTAACCCATCATGGGAAACACAGGCTACCCTTCTGCCTTACAAACTGTTGCAAAGTTTACATCTGCTGTGGGCTCAGGGTCAACAAATCTGATGGCAAAGGGCTGCAGGGAAGGGAAAAATAGAGAAGGAAAACCCAGTTCTTCTCTGTGAGATTATTCCAACAATTCAATACATATTTAGGTTCATTTCTTTTTCATTTTGGGGGGATTATAAAATTATTTTACAATTAAGTAAAATATTTACATGGTTCCAAAGTAAGATCCTTAAAATAAGAAATATCTAGAAAAGTCTGGCTTTTATTCTTGTCATCTCCATCTTGTTATTTCTTTTTCCTTACACTTTTAAAAACTATAAGTAAATATATCCTTATATCCTCCCTTTTCTCGGAAAAACAGTAACAAACTGAACATGTTTTCCACCTTACGCATCTGGCAATTACTTTATTTCTTAAAAATTTTAAAAAAAGATTTTATTTATTTATTTGACAGAGAAATGGTGAGAGAGAGAACACAAGCAGGGGGAGTGGGAGAGGGAGAAGCAGGCTTCCCACTGAGCAGGGAGCCCAATGTGGGATTTGATCCCGGATCCTGGGATCATGACCTGAGCTGAAGGCAGACGCTTAACAACCGAGCCACCCAGGCATCCCTGGCAATTACTTTATAGCATTAAAGTTATTTCTCATTTTTGTATAGCTTCAAAATACTTCATTGTGTAGATCTGCCATAATTTATCCAACCAGTACTCTATTAACGGTTAATATGGGTTCCAACATATTATTGTATAAAAAGAGCTACAGAGTATTGTTCTCCACATACATTTCCTCAAATATTTTGCAGTACACCTTTGGGATATATTCTTAGAATTGTGAATGCTGGACCAAAGAGGGAAAGCATATATATTTGCCGTTGCCGAATGTCTCCTCATAATGACTACCAATTCTATTCCAACCAGCAGTGTATGAGAATGCCTACCTACACACAGCCTCACCCACAGAGTGTGTTGTCCAACTTTTGGATTTATGATCGATAAGTAATTGTAGCATAATAATTGACATTTCTTTCGTTATTATCAAGATCAAGCATCTTTTTATATGTAGAACAACCCTTTGCCTTATTTTCTGTGACCCTTCTGGTCATTTCTCTTGTGCATTTTACTCTCTGGCCATGGACCTTTTTCTATCCTACTTTTTAAAAGCATGAGCTAACATTCTAAAGGAGGACAACAGACACATCAACAGAGAGTTACAATGATACATGGCAAGGTCCGTGATGATTACAGTATTAGTTTTAATGAATACGGGTCTCCCTCACTACCCAAAGGCAGAGTGCACCTATGAAACCCTCTGTAACCTGAAATGGCATACAAGGGAAGTCTCCCCTGCTTTCTGAACGTTAACTCATGCTTGCTTTCACAAAAGACCTACATTAGTACCTGCTTTCACTAGCCAAAAGAAATCATGAGAGTATTCTCATGTTTATGAAAAGATTTGTGCCCTAATACAAGAGAACAGAGCCCTAGAATGAGCTGGCGGGCTCACAGTGTGGGGAAACCAGGTTTCCTGAGGAAATGACATCTGAACTGTGTGTCCAAGAATGGCGAGGATCTAGGTAAGGGATGAGGGGTTGGAGTTGGAGGGTGGGGTGGGTAGCGAGGACCTTTGGACAAAGGGAACAGCTTGAGAAAAGGCTGAAAGGGGAGATAGAGCCAGGATTCAAGTTCGGTGCTAATGAGACAAGGAGATGAGTTGACAGGACTGGAGGGGCCCTGCCTTCTCTACTAGGAGCTGGGACTACTCTGTGGACAATGAGGACTCTGAAGGGTTGTTTGTTTTTTTTTTTTTAAGATTTTATTTATTTATTTATTTGACAGACAGAGATCACAAGTAGGCAGAGAAGCAGGCAGAGAGAGACAGAGAGGAGGAAGCAGGCTCCCCGCTGAGCAGAGAGCTGGATGCGGGATCCCAGGGCTCTGGGATCATGACCTGAGCCGAAGGCAGAGGCCTTAACCCACTGAGCCACCCAGGTGCCCCAACTCTGAAGGATTCTTAATGGGTGGAGACCAGTCAGGCTTTAAATGGGGTTTAAATAGAAGATGTGTGATTGTGTGGACAATGAGCTTGAGCAGAAAAGCCTGCGGACAGGGAACCCTAGCCGGCAGCTGTTGAACTGATCCAGGAAACCAAAGAAGATGGCCTGAACTAAGGCAGAGGTGACTGGAATGGAGAAGAGACACAATCAGGAATGTGTTTAGTAGAAGTTGTAAAGAGTCAGGGTGACCCCAGTTTTCCAGCTTGACTGAATGGCAGTAATACAACAAAATAAAACAGGGGAAATAAGGGAAAAAGAAAACCAAGGCCAGTTAAAGTATTAAGTAGGTGTGAATTTGTATCCGCTGTACAAGGCTCATGGGACAGTTAAAATTAAGCCCAAATTGTCATACAATGTTGTGACAGTTCTTGAACTCATGCTAAGGGGTTAAAGAGGATCTCTTGAGGCCACCAGAAGCGTTTCTGTTAGAGAAAATCCCTATTGTGTATGAACGGGGAGCAGCCTCCTCAGATGAAATAGGTTTGCTGCTTGGCACAAGTGAAATTTTGGCTATTGTCTGGCTCCACTAGTTTAACAGCAACATCAGAGTAACCACTTCAACGGTACAACCGCCAATGCCATCGCAGCGGCCCCTGCAAAAATACCTTGTTATTTGGGGAAGCATCAAGCTTCACATGTTAATGATGTAAAAGCGATACAGACCAGAAACTCTTATAATACAGCAGTGGTATGAATTTTCAGGGGAATATTGGTCAGAATTTACTAAAATCACATAATAATATTTAAATATCCTATTTTTTAAAAGATTTTATTTATTTGACAGAGAGAGAGAGAAAGAGAGAGGGAGGATGAGCAGGGAGAGGAGCAGGTAGAGGGAGAGAGACAAGCAAACAACCCACTGAGCAGGGAGCCCGATGCAGGGCTGGATCCAGGACCCTGGGATCGTGACCTGAGCTGAAGGCAGACGCTTGACTGATTGAGCCCCCCCAGGCGCTACTTTCCTTATACTTTCAAGCACCAAATGTTTTTGTTTCCCTCCCCTATATTGCTGTTTGCAGGCAATAATCTAGAAAACACATAGAATGAAATCACAGACTTGGCTTCCAGTCCCAACAACTGTTGTGTGTCACATTGACAAACTGGTTTTCTGTAAAATGAGAATGATTGTGCCTACCTGGAAGGAAAGGGGATAGAGCACGTAAAATGTCTGTCACAGTATTTGTATATATTCGTTATTAGTCTCGTCATCCTACCCTTCACCTTTGCCACTCCTCCATTCTCCTCTTAGGAAATACAAACAACTAGTACAAATTTAAACTGTGACTGTAATAACTTTATTTTTTATATTTGGGTTTGCAAGACCAGCCATGAAGCTATCTGTACTCTTCCTCCTACTCATTTAGCTATAATTCAAATTTAGCACCAGGAGTATAGTAGTGTTATTCCGTGTTCGTCTCATCAACCCAACTTCTCACAGCTGCAGTTAGTTGAATTGGAGATGATGGCACACTTTTAAGTTTTTTCCATAAAAACTCAGGTTTTTTTAAGGATTAAAACCATAAACATTATCATTGCTATCCCCTAATTGCTGTACTAGACATTAAAAAACAATAAATAATTAAAACCAGTGTTTTAGCAACAATAATGGTCATATCTCACAAATATATAAATTGTTTTTGTTCAAAATGACCGTAGCCATTTCGGAGACTGAGCCCCTCATTTTTCCCTCAACCAGTGTGATCCTGGGAAAGGTTAGCTAAGGAACCAACTCCGTGTGCAGGGGAGCTGGAAGCAAAACCAGGGCAAACTCATCCTCCTGATCCTCAGTCCCGGGTGCTTTTCTCCCTGCTCTACCCGATGAAAGAATCTGGCAACCCCTATGCTCATGTGTGGCACTGTGGATATCAACAACTCTTGGAGTTTGCTCTAACATTGTCATGTGTGGGCTTTGTTTGGCTACCAGTTTAATTTTCTGGCAAAATCTTCTTCACTGAGCAGTGAACAAATATAATTGGACACTTACTATGTGCCTGGCATTGTGCTAAACACTCCCCCTAAGTTTTCTCATTATCTGCACAATAATGTTGTGACACAGTTATTATTTGTGATTTATTAATGAGGTCAGTGAGTTTCAGAGAGTTTAGTGTCAAAGTTTTGTCTTATTGTATATTCATGATAGAGAAGATGAATCCCCAAATCTAATTTTGGGTGGAGGGGGTTGTTATAACTGGAATCTAAATTTGATCTTCTACAATCATTACCTGTCAAATTGGTACTTTTAATATGACTGAAATTCCCCCATATGGAAAAGCGGTCATAAGTAGAAACTGTTCTCTCTGTGCTATTACATCTCCGCAGCCTATGACTACGAATGAGGTGATGGTAACCTTCAAACCCAAATATTCCAAGCTTAATAACCCTCTTCTCCTTGTAACCACAGAAAAACAATCCCCTATAGAATTTCTCCACTTCTCCCTCAACCAGCATGAATCTCTGAAATCCCTACATGCCCATCCAGCCTTCTCTAGTCTCTGCTTTAAGCTTTGACTGTGGCTCAACCACATTTTGCTTAAACTTCTCTACTGGCCAAAGTGAAATTCTGCTACTCTCTGATACCTGGCTCACCCTATTGCCACTGGGCTCCTGGCTCGCATTCCATTCTCTGTACCATCACTCTGACTCAGACTTCTTGACAAGATGGGAAGGGAAACAAGTCCTTTCCTCTATGAGTTGCCCTCCTAGGGGCCAGTGACAGACTTTCTTGGGTTCCAAAGGACAACCCAGTTTTAGATGACAGCTCGTTTGATTATTTAATAAGTGTACTACTGACTGAATGGGTCAGTGTAGGTGCTTTTGATTTGGAAGCTCCTCTCCTCCAATTGTCATGTCTTTGGTTGAATCCAATGTACTATGCCATACTTAGTCTTTGCTTGGATTAATTCTCTCTCCTGCCTGGAAAAATCTACCTGTGAAGAATTTCTTCCATCAGTGCCCTCCCCTCTACACAACTCCCTTTTTTCCTATCGGTCATCCAGTTCACCAGACACGCTTCAAGTTATTTTCCCTAGAAACTCCCACGTCCCTTAGAACACACTGGATACAGTTAGCAACCGGGAGGGAGGCAGTGAAGGAAGGTTTCCCGAGTGCACAGCCAAGAACCAATCCTTTCCAAGAAAATGTATTTTTATGACAGACTATATTTACACTTATGGGACGAATAAGCAATTAAATGTCATCTCCAGTGATAGGTGTTCTTCTGTGAGTTTTTCTACAGCTCCTCCTCAGAACCAAGATCTGAAGTTCAGTGTATCTTCATCTGGCTTCCTGAGGTAAAGCATGGTTTACAGCAGTTGTACATTGTAATGTTTCATATTAATGTCAGACCTTTGATCTTGATATGAGCTATAGCTTCTTAATATTTGCCAATCGTTGAGCATGCCATAGAATGAGCGTTCAGATATGATCCTCAAAGAGGGCCTCATCACTACAAACATAAAAATCATAAAAGCTGTTACATTGTACTTGATGTGGATTATACACAAGTTTATAGAATGGGTCTTTGGTGTAGTCTTTTATTTTTTAAGATTTTTTTTTTTTTAATTTTACAGACAAAGATCACAAGTGGGCTGAAAGACAAGCAGAGAGAGAGAGAGAGAGAGAGAGAGAGGAGGAAGCAGGCTCCCTGCTGAGTAGAAAGCCCGATGCGGGGCTCGATCCCAGGGCCCTGAGATCATGACCTGAGCCGAAGGCAGAGGCTTTAACCCACTGAGCCACCCAGGCACCCCACTTTGGTGTAGTCTTAAGAAAAAACTCCATTTCTCTGAAAAAAATTTTAGCAAATTCAGCAGGACTTTGATGGGGGAATGACTTTTCTTATATATTTTATTAGAACTTTTAAACATCATCTTTTTATTAAACTGTAAAGTAACATTTAGAAATGTTATTTTAAATGGCTAGGAACAATGTGAGCTGAGGAGAGAGTAACAACATCTAGGAAAGAGCACATGAATGGGCCTGGGCCCTCCTTAGTGGTAGAAGGTGAGACCCCTCCCTACTCCTCCCTGTTACTCAACCAGATGGGGGAAGTGTAAACAAAACCAAGTTAAAGTGCTTTGTATTAAGGAAAATTAAGGTACTGGTGGGGAGTAGATCCTGGGGCCTTTTAGACTGGACGAAAAACAGCCAGACAGAAGAGAAATTTTCGTGGATTAGAGGGTTCACTTAGGGAGGGGCACACAAGAAGACCCTGAGGAGGACAGTCAGGACATCCCCATGCTGCAGTTCTCCAAGAAACTGGAGAAGTCTAATTTCAGAAGACATCGAATTTTAATTTTAAATTGTTTGTTATTAGTGTTTGCTGTCCTTCCAATCAGCAGCCCTGTGTTGGTGGCATTTCAGGGAAGTTGGAGAAATTAGGGCAGGGCCCATCTGAGAACAAAACTCTGGCAGGAACAGTACCTCAGCCAGCAGAGGGTGGCAGACCACTGGGGGAGGGGAGTAATTCCAGAGAGAATTGGGACTAATGGGAGTAAGAGCCTTCAGGGTATCCTCCAAAATCCTGGAAGAGTGAGGAATTTCTACACTCTGAGGAAGGGGGTGGCACAGAGCATTTTATTTGAGGTATTGAGATAACAGCTGAGCCCAGAAGCCTGAAAAACAGAGATCAGGGGTGAACAACTTACACTGACATCTAATAATGATCCAAATCAAATGGTAGCCCCCAAATAACTAAAATATTTGAAAATAATTTGTTTTATTACTATCAAAAGTTTAAATAAACAAGGAATGAGAGTATTTAGTCATCAAAGATTTTAATCTCAATTTTATAAAATGTACCAAAGCTAGAATATGTTTTTTTTTTTTTCCAAAGCTAGAATATTTTTAAGTTGATGAAATCATAGATACATTATTTATTTTGGGTGACTCACAGTTTCTTAATATAAGCTGGGAATTGTTGTTATAGCGGCTAACGCTAGAGTTTCTATTTGGTTAAAAACTTCCTTTATTATTTTTGGGCCATTTAAGGTGGAAAGGAGAAGCCTTGAGGGTCTGGCGTAAATCGAGCCTGTGAAATAGAGATAGTTTTAAGTTGTCCACAGAAGAAGTAAAAGGAATGTGGGGGTGGGGGATGGCCATGAGAGATGGGGCACAGTGCAGGAAATGAGAAGTCAGGCTGAAGAGGATGGAGGGGTGCCACCGGGTGAAAAGGCGTATAAGTTATCAGTTGCTGCATAACAAATTACCCCAGAACTTAGTGGCTTGACAAAACAGATATTTATCTCCTCCCAGATTCTGTGAGTCAGGAATCTGGGTGCTGCTTAGCTTGGTGCCTCTGGTGCAAGGTCTGTCTTGAGGTCATGGTCCAGTTGTCGGCTAAGGCTGAGGTCATCCTGGAAGACTCAGTGGGAGAGGATCTGATTCCAAACTCACTCACATAGTTGTTGCGAGGGTTCAGTTCCTCGAGGGCTGGTGTGCTGTGTTGTGTGCTTCTCCCTAGGTACTTACAACATGGGAGCCAGCTTGCTTCAGAGAGAGCAAGTGAGAGAGTCTACCCAAGACAGAAGCAACAGCCATTTTGTAACCTAACCTAATAGTGACATCCCATCACCTTTGCCACATTCTATATGAATCTAGTACAGGACATCCCCATTCACCTTTGTCACTTCTTTTTACCAGAAACAAGTCACTAAACCAGCCCATATTGAAGGGTAGGACCTTACACGAGAGCATGAATCCCAGGAGGTAGGGATCACTAAGACCGTTTAGAAGTTTTTTTGTCACACATAGCCAGTGAGAGATCTTCAGGGCCAGTGTGGCTGGGATGATAACTATTGAACTTTTGTTGTTTCTAAATCTGCTTCAGCTGCTTAAACATCAACACTGACTCTTGCACTGTCCATCAAGTGCTGGGAGATTGACATATCCCTGGGGGGAGGGGACCGGTGTGTGGCAAGGGTGGGGTTGGTGGATAGAGAGTTGGAAATTTTCAGACTTTGATATTTGGTTGTCTCATTCTTTCTCTACTGTATTTTCTGAGGCCCTTTTGGAACATTCTCCATTAGTGACTATGACTCTATCAGTTCTATTAGACCACTAGCATTCAGAAAAGTTAAAAAATATTATTCATGTTTTTCTAAAACAAACATGTATTCTTGTGTATTTTTTTAAAATTTTGTAAGGTTTTATTTATTTATTTGACAGAGAAATCACAAGTAGGCAGAGAGGCAGGCAGAGAGAGAGGGGGAAGCAGGCTCCCTGCTGAGCAAAGAACTCAGTGTGGGACTCAATCCCAGGACCCTGGGATCATGACCTGAGCTGAAGGCAGAGGCTTAACCCACTGAGCCACCCAGGCGGCGCCCTATTCTTGTGTATTTTTAAGGGTATTTTTTAAAGAATTACAAAAAGTAGGTTGTTGTTATTGACAAACTAATCCACTCCTGAGTATATTTACTGCAAAAAAATTACTTAATCCTAACAGGAAAGGGAAAACCCTATACATACATACATACATATATACATTCATTCAGTGTCTGAACCCATTTACGCATCTACCTAAGCAGTACTTTTCTTCCTTAGCTGTGTGTTTAAGGAATTCCCTCTGCTTTTTCACATTTTCTCTGATTTTGTTAAGGGCAAAATTTACACTAGATTTTAAATTGAAAAACATTCCTCTCATTCCTGCCTTGTTCCATTACTTGATTGATTACATTTTTTTTTTTATCTGCTAATGCTTATCATCCATTCTTAGGAAACACAGTCTCCAGCAGTGATCTGTCTTGATCTCTTTATCTGCTGTGTCACAAAGTCACACAGATTCTTGGTAATCTAAAAAATACCACGATGCTTCTAGATAACTGACAAACCCAATGAATAGAATTTCCTGCACCCACCTAACCAGGGCTGCAGAAAGAAAAGAAGGAAAAAAAAAAAAACAAACTAGGCTGAAACCAGATGTTTACACCAGGCTGCTCAAAGCGCAGTATGACCAGCCTGGCTCCCTGGTGTTCTGTGATTTTGTCCTCAGTTTTGTGAGTTTCTGTAGTGATCTGAAATAAAATGTACAAGAAGAAGGGTTTTCAAACATGAGAACCATGATACGCTAGCACATAATGGAATAGCACGTAACAGAGAGAAGCACAAAGCCTAAAAGTGAAAGGGTGCCAACGCCCAACATTCAGAGAAGACACTTACGATGCAGGTGTGCTTACCTCCACTCGGAGAGGCCTGTTCCTTCTCCAGGTGATTTCTGTCATCTATAAAGCTACTGATTTGTCCTTCTCTAAGCCCCCTGAGCCAGTCAAGGACCCATGGGATATTCCTCTACCTCCTCCAGCGCGTGGTGTTTGAGAACAGACCTGGCCTCTGTTTTGACCGTTTTTGTGTAACCACTGAGAGGGCGGGAGGAAAGCTTTTCCGAGCTTCTGACCATCTCCCATTTAATCCAGTTTATGTGCCTCGTGCGCAGGGTGCGCTGGAATGTTTGGCAAGTGGAAGCGCAGTGAAATGCGTCATTGTGCGGCTCTCCCCAGCGCATGTTTTCCCACGTAGAACATTCAAAATGTTCAGTTCCCTGGAAAATGTTCTAAAGAAGTTTCACTGTATTAGGCTTTGTCTTCTCATTTTTCACAAAGCAGTCAGCTCTCTGTGGAGAACAGGCTTTCCTTTCCTTAGGCATTTCTGTTGGCACCGAGCCACATAGACGTGAGCTACAGCCACTGGGCTATGGGGCTACGGGGCGGGGCGGGGGTGGGGGGGAAAGCAGGGGGAGAGGACGCCTACGATTTTCCCCCAACATTCAGTACACAGAAGGATGCTGATTTGAAAATGCCTATCCATTTGCTCATGAAAACGTCGTCAAAGAAATGTGCTTACAACGATAACTAATAATTATTTTAAAGAAGCAAGATCATTTCCCAAATGATAAAGAATTCAAAAAACTTATTTAACATCAGAATATAAAACAGGAGGTTTTAGGCTGAAATATGTGTTTGGAAGTCTTTAAAAGACTGATGTCAAATGTTTAAGGTTATGTCACATATGTTCATTAGGCTTAAAAAGAATCCCAATGACTGATTTTTACAGAAACAAGTTTTCTGATTATGGTAAGTTTATAAAAATGATAGGGATTTCTGAAAAGCTGCTGTCAAGAAAGATAAAGTAACATCAGTTTGTCACATTTCAGTGAATTGTACATTCAACACAGATTAACTTATTTTTTTAGATTTAGAAAAACAAGAAGACACAGCTGGACCAATTAAGACTTTTTTTCTTTCACTACACACAAAAGGCTAAAAAAATTTTTTATTGCTTTCCTGAAAGCACCAAAATAAATAACTCAAAATTGTTGAGAAGTTGCAAGAAAGAAACTTGAAATATGGAGATGATATCAACATTCCCAGAGATCGATTAAAGAATGGAATGCGAACCGAGTGATTTTAAATACATTCACTTGTTTGATCCCAACTTGGGATTTTCAGTCAACTTTTCTTGAAAGTATTTGTTCTTTAGAATGTTTTGAATTTTTATGATTCTTTGGGAATATTGGTCACCTGTTCTCAATTTTTTATATTAGGTCAGCTTCTACTCAAAAATGAGTTAAAAGCCACATGAATTCTGTGTTTGTCTGGGAAATAGGATTTGACTTCCACAGTTGTCATAGAGATCCCAGATATACACTGTATTACATCACTGATATTTTCCCTGTCACAGAAGAGACAAAAGTACATTTGATACGGGGGAGGTCTGGGTAGGAAATCGGCATTGAGGTAAAGACTATATTTGACTCGTAGAATTAAAGCTTCTTGATAGATCCAAGGCAATCTTTTGGTAACACATCAAGTAACTTAGACATTATTTTAAAAATTGTGCCTTGCTAAAAAGATGCCCGGCAGTGTGAAACGCATTGCTTTGCTCCTGTCCTGCTTCTTTTGACCCAGCGGGTAGAAGCAGTGGAAATAAAGTCAACAGTGGCATTAATCAAAAGTCTCTTAATTTTGACAGCATCTGGATTTCATTCTTACCGGGTGGCACTACCACTGATCTGTTTTATTTTTTGACTGTGCTTACCGATAACCCCGTCAGGATTGAGAAGTAGGAAGACAGGTTGGCCACTTAACTTTAGTGTTGGTCTGCTGAACTGAATGGGAGAGAGAAGTGACTGCATTTTTAATGAACACATATGAAGTTCATGGTGGTGTGAGTATAATAATAATAAAAAAGGGGGATGCAGAAGAAAGGAGTGTGATTTAGGAGAATTTACAGATTCAGATAGCCTTAAGAGTAGATAAATGTAAACACTTTTATTTTTAAAATCGCAAAGAGGCTTCCAAGGAAATGCTATTCCAAGAAAATGCTATTCTTTGCATTTTCTTACAGAAATAAGAAAACAAAATGGCTGTAGAGCAGGGTAACAGTTTAAGTAAATGTGGTTTGAATTATGTTCAGACAAATGCAAAGTGATATGTTTTCTGGGAGAGGTGTCTAGTACGTAGATTTTTGTGTTCCTTGAAACTGTTTAAGATTTGATCTGGGCTTTTGGAAGGAGCTTCAACCTTCTTGCAAATCTAATACCACTAGACTCTAAGCTGCTCAGAAGAAAAGATTACCACCACCATTTCCTGTGCCTCCCTCCACAGTGCTGGCTACTTTGTACACAATAGGAGCTAAGAAATATTGTTGCCTCAATTACTGAAGGGTCACATTCAAAACCACTTTCATTAGCAAAGACAGAGTAACCCCATCTACAGGACAGTTATTTCTAACATCTCTTGTTGCTAATTAAGGAAATCATATCTGCCATGAGATGTCACATCTATTTAGAATGGTGCAAACAGAATCTCTTTCTTTTATTGTCATTCTTCTTCCACCATTTATTTGTTTCCATAATCACAAAAGCATCTGCCCCGTATTCATTACTCAGGTTTTTCTCCCAGCGCTGTAAAACCCATCTGCGATGTCAGAAGAGATGCGTTAAGCTCTAGTACCCAGCTGTGTGCTGAAATATAGTCAGCTACTGGCATGTTTATCACAGTTTCTTTGTGGTCCATTACTCTCTGTTGCATTACTATGTAATATTTTCTAAGAGTGCCGCCAGCTCCATCCTTTCATTTCCTCCCCTTCTCAGGCAGCCTGGGTGCATGGCTTGTCCTCCTCCTCCCTTGTTCTTCCTTCCCTGCCCCCACGCCTTCTAGTGGTCCGCTCTCTAGCTCACTCCAGTTCAGGCTGCTGAAAAACCAAACACAATGTTTCCCCTGACACCACCTGATTCTCCAAGAACTCCCGGGCCTCCCCTCCCCCACACCCCACCCCATTCCCCTCCCCCCCAACAAAGAAAAAGTGAAACGACTCAGATGGAGGGAAATAGAAAAGATGAGGAATCCTGGAGCAGATATTCAGACCGGGTGAAAGTCTGTTGGAGAAAAGGGAGCAGAAGCCAGTAACATCCCCTTTCCACTCTCTCTGGGAATAAGTCTGGGAAGGAGCCAAGTACACAGATTTAAGGCAGAGGTCTCACACTGGTGGCTGGTGTGCTGGGTTTGCACAAGGTGTCAATTTCATTTCTTTCTCAGATGCACCAATATTAAAATATCAGACTTTGTCTACAAGCGTACACGTCCAGATTCTCTTGAAAAATCGGAAGACCTGGACCCACATTTCTACATGCCAATAATCAGCTAGAGCTGAGCAAGTCTTCCCATGCCCTGTGATTTAAGGAGACCCTGAAAAAACAAAAACAGAGCTACACAACTCTTGCACACGGTACAAGACTTATCACCCCAGGTGCCACAAACTACAACTACTCAGTCCTGCAGGTACAGCAGACTGAAAACGGGAAAGACTTTGGGCTTAGAACTCAGCTCCTCCACTTACTAACCACGGAACCCTCTCGATGTGAACCTCTCTCTCTCCTGCAGACACAGTAGTGATGCTGCTATTTATCTTCGCCTGGTGTCATGTGGATCAAAGTAAACAACAACAACAACAAAGGATCTGAGTGTAAGTGTTGAGTGTGCACAACATTGCTGGGCAGCTAGTTTTCGGTGTTTAACTTTTTGGGTTGTGGTATTTATCTATGTGAAATCGTTTAAAATACAAATAGACATGGATCGGTAATATATTGAGTTACAAATGCATAATAACACCCTGGAGGACACAGGAATGGCTGTGGGCCAGCTAAGGGCCCTTAGGCACAGGACCCAGCCCCTCTATTCCTGGGTTCCCTGAGCCCTCATCTGCTGGTTTCAGGTCCTAACCAGGGATCTTGCGTGGTTTGAGAGCTATGTTCTGTTTCTGAATTTAGAGCCATTTCTGGAAGATATGAACCACACTATTCCCTTCCTCAGGATTTTGTTCTCAGCAGATTGAAGCTATGAATGGCACAGGATAGGACAGCGGAGATTTTCTTTTCCTCCCTCCCTCGCTCGCTCTCCTTTTTCCTCCCTCCTTCCCTCCCTCCCTCCCTCCCTCCCTTCCTCCCACCTTTTTTCCTTTTCCTCATTAGAAACAAATTCATATTGTAGCAGTTTTTACTCCAATTTATCATCATTCCAACTCAACTTTCTTTAAAATTCACGAAATAATGATCTTCCTTCCCATCCCTCTCCCTTTATGTGTTTGCAGGAAACGCAGCCCTAACTCCCAACAACTGGGAGGAGCCAGGGATCCTGTTTCTATGTTCTACAAACCCATTCTGGCTGCCAGTGTCCCTTCTCACTCCACACCTCAGTTGTCTCTTAAGCTAACACCTTTCTCCAATCCACTTCCCTCCCCAAACACAGACACATGCTTCCCTCATATTCTTTAAAGCACTGCTAACAGAAAGCTGTTTAACAGTCTTTACAGAAGGGTAGGCAGTCATAAAGGGACAATATACGTTGAATGGAAAACAACTTGAGACTTAAGTTTTAAAAATCTTGTTTGTGCAGGACAGTGGCCATCCCCTTCTGAGCACCCCTCCTGTCTGCCTCTGTCCGGCTAAGCTGCTGGGTCCCTGAAATCCTCCTATCTCCTCATTGTAGGAGCTGACATCTTTCAGGGTCTTATTGCCTAGCGCTCTCCCCACCCCTACCCTCAGCCCATCCCCTCACCACTCTTACACAAAGTGCTTCAAACCATAGTAATCTCTACAGCAAGTGCTCTGCTCCCACTGGAGACAGCATTTTTAATTTTTTTTTTTAAAGATTTTAGTTATTTATTTGACAGAGAAAGCACAAGTAGGCAGAGAGACAAGCAGAGAGAGAGGGGAAGCCGGATCCCTGCTGAGCAGAGAGCCTGATGTGGGGCTCGATCCCAGGACCCCGAGATCATGACCTGAGCCGAAGGCAGAGGCTTGACACACTGAGCCACCCCAGCACTCCAGCATTTTTAATTATTGAAGAAACTATTGGACACCCCAGGCTGAGGCCTCTCTATTTATCTCTCTTTCACTTATTCCCTTAGTCCAAGGCTTCCCCAAGAAAATCTGCATGCCTAAAAAGGCTTATCAAAGCATTTCCCTCTCCCCCTGCCCCTGCCCCTGCATAAGTTTGAGTTTGCCTAAAGACCACATTTAACGTCAGCAGAAATGTTGAGGTCTGGGGTCAAAGCATTTGGATGCTGTTCTATTTCAGGAGAGACCCCAAGGCTTCCTTAGACCTCCTTACGGAAGGGCACATTATCAAGAAATACCTGAAGCCTTCAGTGAGAGGAAAAGCTAGTACTGACCCGCTATGGCACAGAGGTCTGTGGCCCGGCCCGGCAGGGTGGATGGGTGCTATGGGCTGCTCCTGGGAACGCTGCTGACTCTATCTGACTCTTCCCTGTGCTGCTGCTTTTGAGGATTTCCAAATGCCATAGGAATGGAACCATATGAGAGAAACACAGTAGCCAGAAGCATTCACATGTGCAGCTTCTGGTGTCACAAGGAATTAAAAAAAAAAAGTCTCAAAGGGCAAGGTTTATATGGTGAGCATGGGTTTCATTTATGTTCTGATCAGGTTCTAAATTTCAGGACAGAGAGCGGAGAAGGAGGGTGTCCTTCTCTCCTGAGGACTGTGTGTTTTTCAAGCAAAGGATAAAGAAAGCTTTTTCTGCAAAGGGTGGCTTCCTGCTCCCATGGTAAATTTATGGCACTGACATTGAACAATACGTTATTCACACCTGTGTCAGACAGGGGAGGAGCCGTGTGTCTCAGCTCAGACCTCGCCATGCTCACCAGTGTTCCAACGCCTCCCCCTCTTCCTCGTGCTTCATTTCCTTTCTCACTCCCAGAGGTATGTTGTATTTCATTTTAAAGTGCTTAGGGACTACAGCAATATGCACTATATAAATAATAAATGGAATGCAATAGAATTGAAATAGTCTTGGACCCCTGACTTTGGCTTATAGCCCAAAACAGACAGATTTAGACATGCAAAAGCTGCTTCTCTGACAGGCTAGGGATTTTTTCCCCTCCTTTTCTTAAAACTGTCATTTCATTTACTTATTGGGATTTTTGTGTGTCTGTTTGGAGGTTAGGGGAAGTTCATAGCCTTCCATCTCGTTGTTTATGGTGGATGTATTCAGTATGGAATGTCACTGCCTGTGAAAGAGAAAGACTAAGGGCAGAGAAGGGAGAATAAGAGAAAAAAGCATGGCATCCAAGAGGGTAGAATTAAATAAACCAACAATAAACACAGGCTTATTTTGTACCCGGCATTGTGCTCGGGTGATGGAGGGATACAAAGAGCATTGAGACATGGGCTCCATTTGGAAAAAGCCTGTGATGTCCCATGTATAGCCATCACATACACCTACTGTGGTAAATGCTAGAAGGAAGATGGTGGCACAGGAAAAGAAGTTCATTTCAGTTTGGGAGATCAGTCTGCAAAAGCTGCTTATTTGGGTGGTGGGTAGGATTTTGGAGATTTGAGAAACAAGCATTCAGTGGTAAAAATAGAATAAGCAGAGGTGTAGAAACAGAAGAGAGACAGGTGGGCTTGGGGATCCATGGTGGGTGGGGTAAGGAAGGCTGAGCCCAGATGCAAGAGGAAAGAAAGAAAGGAATTCACGTTAAGGAGGCCCTCCGTTCTGGGCCCTTTCAAAGGAATTCTCATCTAATCTTCTAAACAGACTTGTAAAATAGATACTATTATTTTCACCTGCAGATATGTAATTTAGGAGGTTAAGTATTAGCCCAGGGATGGAACCCAAACCTGGGGGCTTGGAGCCTGCAGCCTGTGTTCCTCCCACACCTATCAACAGGTTCTTTCTATTGTCTTAGAGCCACAATTTGGGATTTGGACTTTGTCTATAGACCAGTTGGAGCTATTACAAATTTTTTCAGGAAGGGAAAAATACAATCAAGTCAGAAAACAGAATGATCTTTAATATGTTCAGGTCTTATGTTTAAGAGAGAGCCTCTAGGGCAGGAGGCGAGGTAGGGGCGGTTAGTAGGTAAGGAGGAGCAGCTTTCATTCATGACTGCCCTTTTATGATATTTGATAACTGATAATCTCATAGAAGATTTTATAAATCATTGTTTAATAATCTGAAGTTACTTTAAGGTTTTTTTAATAACCTGATGTGTGCAGCAGCTGAAGTGACTTTTTTCTTTTTATTTGGTTCCCCAAAGATTAGTTAGATCAAAGACACCTGTTCCAAATTTAGTGCAAATTAAAATCACTAAAACATTCAGGGCTAGACTTACTCCGCCTGGCTGATGGTAGAGAAACTAGAAGGATCATTTGAGAAGAGTAATTTGAAATTCAAGATCCAGTCCTGAAAATGTTAATTTTTGGAAATTTACATTAAGGCAATATTTCGGTTGAAGAAAACTGTAACCAAACAAATTTATTGTCTCATTACATTTATTATCTCATTATTGTCTCATGATGAGTGTATTCACTTAATGAGATTATGAATTTATTAAAATAAAAGATATCAGTACCATGTCAGAATATGATAATATTTATGCTGTAATATTACATTAAAAACCCCAAGTATATGATTATAACTTCTTTTTAAATTTTTAGTGGGGAGGCAGGTGGAGGGAGAGAGAGAAAGAGAATCTTTTTTTTTTTTTTTTAATTTTTATTTTTTATAAACAAATTTTTATACCCAGGGGTACATGTCTGTGAATCGCCAGGTTTACAGACTTCACAGCACTAACCATAGCACATACCCTCCCCAATGTCCATTACCCCACCCCCCTTTCCCAACCCCCTCCCCCCAGCAACCCTCAGTTTGTTTTGTAAGATTAAGAGTCACTTATGGTTTGTCTCCCTCCCAATC